>CM077157.1:87901859-87952288 GCA_039583875.1 Platanthera guangdongensis
ACAAATAAGATTCCTCCTGATTATGATAGATTACTTCTCACAAGTGGCTGGAGGTTAAGGCGCTAGCAAAGGTAACATCCCAGGTCGTCAGGAACTTTGTATGGGGGGAGATCATATGCAGGCATGGGTTGCCTCAGGCCATCGTCACGGATAACGGTCCTCAGTTTGATAGTGAAGAGTTCATCAGCTTCTGCACTCAGCTGGGCATTGACCTCAGGTTTGCCTCCGTCCACCACCCCAGGAGCAACGGTCACGTAGAGGCGACAGCAAGATTATCATAAACTTGCTAAAAAAATAAGGTGGAGAATTTGAGAGGGAATTGGGTAGAGCAGCTCCCCTCCGCTCCTGTGGGCTTTGAGAACAACCCCGAACACGTCCACTGGCGAGACTCCCTTCAATCTTTCCCATGGATGTGAGGGCAGTCCTAACCGTGGAGTTCGAGGTCCGATCCCCACGAGTTGCAGCTGTAGGTGATGGGGACGAGGTGTGGAAGACAGAAAATGAAGAAGGCCTGCGCCTCTTCCTAGACCTGGCAGAGGAACTGCGAGATGTAACAGCCATCAGACAAGAAGAGATCAAGCGTCGAATGGCAAAGCACTTCGACAAGCATATCAGGATAAAGCAATTCGCGGAGGGAGATCTGGTGCTAAAAAGGTTGATGCGGCAGGGAGGTCGGCCCCGGTGGAAAGATCAATCCAAATTGGGAGGGGACCTTATTTGTAGGAGAGTGTTAAAAGCAGGAGGCTACTACCTCCAGGATATGGAGGGTAGGACCTTGAGCCACTCTTGGAGTGGGGATGACTTAAAACGCTTCTACCCATGAAAATGGAGAGAGGTAGATATGCACTCAAATCATGGTCAAATATATACTTCTCGAATTATTTCTTGTTTATTATTTATTGTGAAGTCCTATGATAGGAAGAGGTATCTTCATCAGCACCCCGAGCTCGGCTCGACCACAGGTAGACCCGCTGCACATACTCTCATCTAGCTGGCGGTCCAAAGGCTCGCATGGGGGGATAGGTTTGGATTGAGGTATCTTCATCGGCACCCCGAGCTCGGCTCGGCCCTAGGTAGACCCGCTGCGCAGGCTCTCATCTAGCTGGCAGGTCCGAAGGCTCGCCTGTGGGGGATAGGTTTGGATGAGGTTTCTTCATTGGCACCCCGATCTCGGCTCGGCCCCAGGTAGACCCGCTGTGCAGTCTCTCATCTAGCTGGCAGGTCCGAAGGCTCGCCTGTGATGGATAGGTTTGGATTGAGGTATCTTCATCGGAACCCCGAGCTCGGCTCGACCACAGGTAGACCCGCTGCGCAGTCTCTCATCTAGCTGGCAAGTCTGAAGGCTCTCCTGTGGGGGATAGGTTTGGACTGAGGTATCTTCATAGGCACCCCGAGCTCGGCTCGGCCCCAGGTAGACCCGCCGCGCAGGCTCTCATCTAGCTAGCATGTCCGAAGGCTCGCCTGTAGGGGATAGATTTGGATTGAGGTATCTTCATCAGCACCCCAAGCTCGGCTTGACCCCAGGTAAACCCGCTGCGCAGGCTCTCATCTAGCTGGAAGGTCTAAAGGCTCGCCTATGGGGGATAGATTTGGATTGAGGTATCTTCATCGGCACCCCGAGCTCGGCTCGGCCCTAGGTAGACCCGCTGCGCAGGCTCTCATCTACTGGCAGGTCCGAAGCATCGCCTGTGGGGGATAGGTTTGGATTGAGGTATCTTCATCAGCACCCCGAGCTCGGCTCGGCCCCAGGTAGACCCGCTGTGCAGGCTCTCATCTAGCTGGCAGGTCCGAAGGCTCGCCTGTGGGGGATAGGTTTGGATTGAGGTATCTTCATCGGCACCCCGAGCTCGGCTCGGCCCCAGGTAGACCCGCTGCGCAGGCTCTCATCTAGCTGGCAGGTCCGAAGGCTTGCCTGCGGGGGATAGGTTTGGAATAAGGTATCTTTATCGACATCCCGAGCTCTGATCGGCCCAGGTAGACCCGCTGCGCAGGCTCTCATCTAGCTGGCAGGACCGAAGGCTCGCCTGTGGGGTATAGGTTTGGATTGAGGTATCTTCATCGGCACCCCGAGCTCGGCTCGGCCCCAGTTATACCCGCTACACAGGCTCTCATCTAGCTGGCAGGTCTGAAGGCTCGTCTGTGGGGGATAGGTTTGGATTGAGCTATCTTCATCGGCACCCCGAGCTCGGCTCTGCCCTAGGTAGACCCGCTGCGAAGGCTCTCATCTAGCTGGCAGGTCCGAAGGCTCGCCTGTGGTGGATAGGTTTGGATTGAGATATCTTCATCGGCACCCCGAGCTCGGCTCAGCCCCAGGTAGACCTGCTGCGCAGGCTCTCATCTAGCTGGCAGGTCCGAAGGCTCGCCTGTGGGGGATAGGTTTGGATTGAGGTATCTTCATCGGCACCTCGAGCTCGGCTCGTCCCCAGGTAGACTCGCTGCGCATGCTCTCATCTAGCTGGCAGGTCCGAAGGCTCGCCTGTGGGGGATAGGTTTGGATTGAGGTATCTTCATCGGTATCAAGCTGACAGGGCAGTAAATTCACTTTGGCACAATAGTGTGGAAAGTCTCCATAAGCGACATTACACCTTAGTATCTCAGCTTAGTCCTAGGGAACAAAAAATAAACTAAGGCAAAAGGGTGTGGAGTAAGGCAAGTGGCGGTACTCATAGCGGACGGTTTTGAGGATCGTCTCGCCATTCGCGAGATGACACTCGTGAGACAAGGTATTGCGTCGTCTCGCGGCCGTAAGCGCATCAAGGATTCGCCTCGCGTAGAACAGAAAAAAGGCAGAATACAGAAAGGGATACGCGTCGAGACGAAGGGGTAGCACCGTCCCGCAGGCCGGAACAAGCCAAGGATTCACTTCACAAAATAAAAAACAAAAATAGAGACAGGACAAAAATGAGCATTCGCTCGTTACTTGACAGGTTCCACAAAAAATATATAGGGTTTAAAGTTTTACAACAATAGAAGGTGGAGAGAGTGATTCTAAATCTTGGAAGCGGAACGTCAGTCCTCCTCGCCAGATGAAGAATCATCGCTCTCCTCGCGATAAAGTTCAGGGACCAAGTCACGAGCATTCACAGTTTCAGAATCGTCTTTTACAACCCCCAAATCCTTCATCATTTGCAGCACCAGCTCTGCCGCCCAAACTCCTGCGTCTCGGAACTGCTCCTTAACTTCCTCATGAGAGTAATATGGCGGAGGCATTCGGAAGGGCTCGAGGCGAGACGATGACACAACGTCAGCCTGAAGACGCGCATTCTCAGCTGTCAATACCCGAACCTCCTCCTCCAAAGCCTCCACGCGCGAGCGCAATTGTCCCGCCGTCTCGGCATCCTGCGAGACAACCCAGCAGTTAGCCAAGAATGATTGAAAAAGAAAAAGACCAAAGGAAAACGTTAAGGCTTACCACGCTGCCTTGGGCCTTCGCGAGGAGGGACTCGGCATCAGATAGCCTTTTCGCTAGCCCGGTGGACTTCTCCCGCTCCGCCTCTAGGTTCTCCTCGCTTACTTTCCATTTAGAGTTGATATAAATAAGGTAGCGAGAGGAGCGGTGCGAGAACTCCAAGGCCCGCATTTGATGGTCGGAAGTCTTTAGCACGAGATCCTTGGTAGACTCGCTTTCAGGCAAGACAGCGTCAAGGCCGCCATAGAGGCAGTACCCCACGGCGATGGCATGGCTGGTAGGGACCTCTTGCTCCTTCCAAGAAGGAAGGAGAGTGGAGATGGACACGCGGTTGGCGTCCCGCCCCCACAACAGAACTGGGTCGCCGACGGCATCATGAACCACGGGACTCAGATTATAATTCATATGGGAGGAGGGGGCGGGACGGCTAGAGGAATCGCCTTCGCGAGAGGAAGTGGCAGCCGCCTGATTAGGAACAGCAGCTTGCGGGTTGGATGCCGTAACAGGTAGGTTGGAGGCAGCGACCGGTTGATCAGGGAGTACCATCCCGCGAGTAGGCGAGACGGCCTGGTGGTTAGGCGAAAGGGGCGGTGGAGATTCCCCTACAGAAATAGGGCTCCCTTGGGGAGCTTTCTTCTTTTCCTTAGAGATGACTACGATCTTTTTCATCTTTTTCTTGGGAGGGCTAGAGCGGGAGAGTACCGTGTCGCCTGTGGGCCTTTTCGGCGGGATGGGCGCTAAGGACTCTCTCGCCGCCTCTACTGCTTCGTTGGCGAGATCAAGACCCTTCGCTGTGTGGATGTTGCTCTTGTAAGGATGGAGGGCTGGAACGATTCGCTCACCTAAAATCAAACAAGGGTTATTAAGCGGCGAGATGAAAAATAGCGAGATGCAAGAATGAAAGAACGAGAATACCTTCACCAGGGAGCACAGGGGGAAGCGAGTCGAGACCTCACCGCAAGAAGTTGACCTCGAAGTTCTTGCCGACTAGGTATTCGCACAGCAGCTTCTCTGGACACTGACTTGTGGGGTTGCGTAGAAGCTCTCTTGCGGAGACACCGGCGCGAGAGGGATGCCGCCGAAATCAGCACGGTCTCCCCGGATGAAGACAAATCGAGTGAGCCAGTAGTGGTTCTTATTGGGTGTCTCGCACACTTTAAGCCCCTGCCCAGTAAAGTACGAGACGCATCGGCGTTGGCGTGGTAGATAAAGAGCTTGCGGAGGCCGTCAAGCTGAATTCGATGCGCTCGCAGGCGCATATAGCAGCGAAAGCGATCAAACACCGAGATGGTGTTAGGGTTGAACTGCGTCGGGACGATACCAAAATATTTGAAGACCTGTTTTACCTCAGGCCAAAGGAGCAGCCACAACCCCGCCTCAAAATGCGAGACGGGGAAGGCGAGTTCCCCCGGGTAGTAGGTATTGATGCACTCGCCGACTTTTGGGGACGGGACTCGACACCATCCCCCAGGTACTCGCGGGCAAACCTATGATAATCTTCTTGAGGAGCCGGCCAAGCGGGAAGTCGTGATCGGTGAAACCTTTTCCCCACAGCGACTGCGCCCCTCACCTTCCTCAACCTTCTTCTTACCCATCTTCTGCGGCGAGACGATCTTCGGCGAGACAAGGAAAAGAAGAAATTTGGGAGAGAAGCGAGAGAGAAAAGCGAGAGGCATCGGCGAGACTAAAGATTCAGTGAGGCAAGAGCTTGGGTAGTGGCAGGAGTGAAAAGTGCGGTATCTATCTGATCTCGGGCCAGACATATTTATAACCGATACAGAGCAATGATTGATGGGGGCGGGAAAAATATAAGGGAGATGAAGAGTCGGCATTTGTTTCTTCTCTCTCCTAAATCCTCGATGGCGCGACCCCATCACAATCAAAAAAAAAAATATATGTATAATATAATCAAAAAATAAAGTAGAAAGGAATAAAAAACGCAGTAAAGAATGAATTCAGAGATCGTCCCGCATACAGCGGGCACCGAGTTTCCTAATATTTTTGGTCGAGACGGCTCTACAAGACCGCATTATTACAACATTCAAAATAGAGAGAAAGAGAAGCAGCGAGACGGACGTCCTTCAATACGGGCGCCATTCCCAGCGGCCACCGCGAGCTCCCGCCAGGGAGGTCTACTCCGCGAGTGGAAGGCGCGAATGGATTCGAGACACGGCAACGCGAGACGGAGCTGCATATCAGTCTCATTAATGATGGCTTCAGGGTTGGTGCCATCGACATCTAACTCGGCATTAGCTTCGGAGGATGGCGAGCGCATTCGTTCTCCAGCGATTCGTGCGCCTCTCGCGGCCTGCTTATCCTGCGCCAAGGAGTGGATGATGCGCGTGTGCTTCCGAAAAAGCTCAGCTGTCTTGCGCTTCATTTCTGCTGGATTCGAAGGGTCACCCAGATAGTCTTCAATGTCATCTACAGGAGGATGCGAGATGGAGAGTCACTTTGGTTGCTCCTCAGCAGGCGAGTTGGCCCGAGAATCTGCGCAAGGGGTGCAGAGGCAGGGTGGAAGAGGCACTCGCAGAAGGGTGTGAGAATAGTGAAGAGGATTCAAAAGGGTGAGGGAAGGTCTCTTACCAGGGAGGAGAGAGGTCTCAGCGGCCGGGGAGGGGTCGTCCCTCCTCTCGCTGGGAGTAGTTGGGGGAGTAGAAGAGGGCTGCGAGTCGTACTCCTCGCGGTGGACGACAGAACCATCTCGCGGGCTCTCCGGGTGCTGTGAAACCACAAGAGCTCCCTGAAAAAACACTAGTCGACAAAAGAGAGCAAACAATTGTAGAGATGACAGCGGCAGAAGCAAGTACCCACCTCTTTCTCCTTGGAAGATCCATGAGGAGTAGGGACAGTTTCCAAGGAGGCGTAAGACATATCTCCTGCGGCAGGCGATGGACCACCAGCCTTCATCTTTTTCAGGCGAGACGACGGGGGGAGAGGGCGAACTAATGAAGAGGTAAAAGAGGCCACGTTGGCCTTGTGCTGCTCTCGCACCAGTGTGAGACGTTCACGAAAGCTCTGACTATACGTCATGACGAAGGTTTCAAGCTGGGGAGCAAGGATGTGCAGAGTAGGACGCCCGGTGTGCGGAGAAGGAATCCTATATTTATAGGCCCCGGTAGGGGCCTCATAAAAGATTCCTCATAAATACGTTTTTTAATGCGCCTTAAATAACGAGCCTCGGTTGGACATTCTTTTCGAGCATAGAATAATCTCGAAAAGAGCGGGGATTGTGTACAACCTCGGGCTCGCAAGAAGCCCTCAAGGAGAAAATAAGTCGAGGCAGGCGAATGGGACCAGGGGGCCCACTCGCAAGAGGCGAGATGATTGTCTCTTCAGTGAGCGAGGTGCCCCATTTGGAGTCGAGAAGACCTCCATCGGCGATAGGGCCTCCAGAGGCGAGAGGGCCTCTAGCGTCGAGAAGACCTCTTAGCGAAGGGTGCCGGCGAAACGGGCAGTGGGGTCCATCTTGCCGACAGGTGCTTCTCCACTCACGATGGCGAGAAGAGACCATTTTCATGTTTCCATGACGACAGGGGTATTTACTCTTCTACCCCGGGTATTTTTACCCTCTTACCCTTAGCGGTCTGCATATAGCTCCTTAGAACAACGGAGTTTGGCTGTTGGCAGACCCAGCCAGGGGTACCCCTGTAATATCAGACTAGTACAATTTTGTTATTGGCATTTCAGATTCCGAAATCTATAAATAAGCCCATAGGGGTTTTTCAGAGGGGATCTTTTTTTCTGACTCCCGGAGAATGACTGGCATTGTCTTCTGCGCCTTCTGAGGAACTCCAAGCCTAGCTTTTAGCTTTGGAGGGGAAGCTCTCAATGAACTTTTGGGTAAGCGGTGGGACCTCCCTGCTGTGGCTTTGGGCCAGTTTTCTAGTCCTTCACGACCAGTCGGAGGTCGGAGCTTGGGCCAAGTAGGTGTCGGCTACGCCCCTGTTTTGCAAACATTTGTCGGAGTCAAATTTTGCTTCAACACCGGGTATATCCCAGTAGGAACAACCCCCAACCATCGGATCCTAAAATAAGGAAACGAATGGTTACGATTCGTAGCTGAAAATTAAACCCTGGGCTGAACACGGTCTGCGACACGCCCGTGTCCAGGGCCATGTCCCTCATTCGCCGTCAAAGTCGACGTATCTCGAAAAACACACGGGCATCCAACACGCCCGTGTTCGACCTGACATGCCCGTGTCAACCAGTACATGCCCGTGTTCCCGGGCATGTTCCCCCATCAACACAGGACCAATGCCAACAAGAGACTCACACAGGTCTTGGACACGCCTGTGTCCTATTTGACACGCCCGTGTTATACCCGAACATGCCTGGGCTCCAGGCCGTGTTCAGCGTCTCGACACTTCATCAAGCGTAGTTCGTCAACCACCTGACACGGCCTTGGACACACCCGTGTCCTAGGCAGTGTTCTCTGTCTCGACACATCATCGAGCGAAAATCGTCGACTTCCCTGGCAGATCGTCGACACGAGCTCAACACGAGCTCGACACAAGCTGAGGCACGCCCGTATCACGGGCCGTGTTCGCTGCTCGACTATCGTCGACTCCAAAATTCGTCGACCTCACGGCCAAATCGTCGACTCGAGCCTGACACGCAATGGGACACGCCCATGTCCCAGGCCGTATGCCCCCTGCCAAATATCAGATTTGGCCCGAAACGCCTCTCGTCACTCTTTTGAGTTTCGGGGCGTTACAACTCTCCCCCTCTTAAAAGAATTTCATCCTCGAAATTACATAAATGAAAGAAACATAAATCTTAAACGGTACCTGAGTGAAACAACTTCGGGTACTCCTCAAGCATAGTCTTCTCTAGCTCCCAAGAGATCTCCTCTCGACCGCAATTGTGCCAACGGATCTTGACCATTCTGATCTCTTTATTGCGTAGCCGCTTGACTTCCGAGTCTTCAATACGTACGAGCTTGACCTTCGTCGTCGACCCACTATCAACCGACACTTGATCGACTGCGATCACTTGTGTAGGTTCTTGCACCACCTTCCGGAGCATCAATATATGGAATACATCATGTAGACCACTAAGCTCTACTGATAGCTTCAATCGGTACGCTGCTTCACCAATCCGCTCCAGAACCTCAAACGGTCCAAGGTACCTTGGGCTTAGCTCCTCCAAGCGCCGCACCCACAAGACACCCTTGAACGGCTTGATCTTCAAGTACACCCAATCGCCAACAGCGAATTCCACGTTCCTGTGCTTGACATTATAATACTTAGTCTGGCGGTCCTGAGTGATTAGCAACTCTCCCGAATGGTTCTCACCAAAGAAGTATCATACTCCACCTCTAATCGCTTATACAACTTTGATTCACCCGTTTCCAACCAAGACAACGGCGTGCGACATTTTCTACCATAAAGGGCCTCGAAGGGCGCCATTTGAATGCTCGCCTGGTAGCTATTATTGTAAGCGAATTCCACCAAGTATAGGTGATCTTCCCATAGAGTTCCAAAGTCCAGGACACATATGCGAAGCATGTCTTCCATTATCCTATTGACCCTCTCGGTCTGCCCATCTATTTGCGGATGAAAGGCTGTGCTAAAACTCAGCTTTGTTCCCAACATCTGCTGCACCAGCCTCCAATCATTGGACATGAACCGCCCATCTCGGTCACTCACGATGCTGCAGGGCACACCATGAAGCCGTACAATATTATCCATATATAGCTTTGCCAATTTCTCAACCGGATCATCCTTCCTATGCGGAATGAAGTGCGACACCTTTGTTAGACGATGTAACACCACCCAAATGGCGTCGTTCCCCTTTTTCGACCTTGTCAACCGATGCAAAAAGTCCATAGAAATGTCATCGAACTTCCACTCCGGAATAGGCAAGGATTTCAAGAATCCTCCCGGCTTTTGGCATTCTGCCTTCGCCAAGGCGCAAGTTTGACACTTCGCCACATAGAGCGCCACATCCTTTTTCAGTCCTGGCCACAAGAACAATTTCTTAACATCGTGGTACTTCTTCGTGCTCCCCGAGTGAATTGAGTAATTGGTATGATGCGCCTCGTACAACAATTCCACCCGCAAATTGCCCACGTTTGGGACGCACAGACGACCGTCTTTCAAATGTAATCCGTCCTCCACAACGAATTGGGAATTTGACCTATCCAGAGCCTCTATCATGAGTTGCTTCTTGTGGACATCCATATCCAATGCCTGCAGAATTCGATCAGCCAGGTCATATTAGACTTCAGTCCAATTCAATACTGCTTCAGCACTTGATTGCTTATCAATGCAAAAGATCTCCAAAGCCTCTAACTCCCAAACCAACCGCCTGTCATGGACAGACAGCCAATTGGCTTGAGCTGGGGCCCAGCGACTCAACGT
Source organism: Platanthera guangdongensis (assembly GCA_039583875.1). Taxonomy (NCBI): domain Eukaryota; kingdom Viridiplantae; phylum Streptophyta; class Magnoliopsida; order Asparagales; family Orchidaceae; genus Platanthera; species Platanthera guangdongensis. The sequence goes on from CM077157.1 coordinate 87,911,634, forward strand.
GTCCGCAACCGCATTGCCTTTACCAGGCACGTAGTGGATCTTGAATGTATAGTCCCCCAGGAACTTCATCTACCTACGCTGCCGCATGTTCAGATCTTTCTAATCAATCAAATATTTCAGGCTCTTGTGATCGGTGTAGATATCAATCTTCACACCGTACAAATAATATCTCCACAGCTTTAAGGCAAAAATCACGGCCGCTAACTCCAAGTCATGGACCGGATAGTTCCTCTCGTGCACCTTCAGCTGTCTCGAGCCATATGCTATAACGCTTCCATATTATAACAACACAAAACCCAAACCACTGCCCGAAGCATCGCTATAAATCTCATAACCTTCGGTCCCACTGGACAAACTCAACACAGGCGTCGTGGTCAACCGACATTTCAACTCCTCAAAAGCTCGCGCGCACTCCGGGGTCCAAACGAACTTCTGCTCCTTCCTCGTCAAAGTAGTGAGAGGTAATGCTATCCACGAGAAGTTCTCTACGAAGCACCTATAATAGCTGGCAAGCCCCAGAAAGCTCTGGACTTCCGCTAACGTAGAAAGCTCAGGCCAATCTCGTATCACAACAATATTCGCCGGATCCACTGCAATACCTTCCCCACTCACTATATGACCGAGGAACGCCACTGAGGACAACCAAAACTCGCACTTCGAGAACTTGACGTACAATTGATTCCTCCTTAGCGTCTCCAAAACCAAATAAAGATGCCTGAAGTGATCTTCCTCACTCTACGAGTACACCAAAATATCGTTGATGAAGACGATCACAAAATGGTCGAAGTACTCCCTGAAGGTCCTGTTCATCAAATCCATGAACACTGACTGTTCATTCGTCAGCCCAAATGGCATGACCGTAAACTCGTAATGCCCGTATCTTATACTGAACGCTGACTTAGTGATATCACTCTCCCTTATCCTCAGCTGATAGTAACCAGACTTAAGATCCAACTTAGAGTACACCCTCGACCCGACCAACTGATCAAAAAGATCATCGATCCTTGGGATTGGGTACTTTTTCTTTTCCGTTAGCTTGTTTAACTCCCGATAATCAATACAAAGCCTCAAGCTCCCGTCCTTCTTCTTTACAAAGAGTACTGGTGCGCTCCAAGGCCACGAACTTGGATGCACAAACCCTTGCTCCAACAACTCTTGAAGTTGCATCGTCAGCTCCGCCATTTCCTTAGGCGCTAGCCGATACGGAGATCGTGACACAGGCTTTGCACCTGGCACTAGCTCAATAGTGAAATCTATCTCCCGTTGAGGTGGGGATCCAGGAAGATCGGCGGGGAACACATCAGGGTATTCAGCTACCACTGAAATACTATCAAACGCAGGCTTTGGCTTTGCAACCTCTACTAGTGTAAAGAATAGCTCTGCACTAGCACGAACCGCCTTCACCACCTGAAGAGCAGACATCAACGTCTAGCTCGACCCTTTCAAGCCCGTAAAAGTAGTTTCACGACTTGCTCCCAACTTGACTTCCTTGTGATCGCAATCAATATAGGCTTGGTGCTCCGAAAGCCAGTCCATGCCAAATATAACATCGAACTCCACCAGCAGTAGTAATGACTCTTGCAGATCGAACTCTTGATTCCCAATGCGAATCTTAACACCGCAGATTTTATCAGCGTGCATCGAACACCCATTCAGTAACAAAACATCCAACTTGTCCTTCACCATCGAAGAAGGTACTCCGATACGCGATATGAATCCTTCAGACAAGGAGTGTGAAGCTCTCGTATCAAAGGGTGCACTCGCCGAAAACTCACAAATCAAAACAAATCCTAAACAAGCAGTGGTAAGGTAACATACGAATAATATGTATTTAAAGAAATTTAACTTGCTACAAATTAAACCGTACCTGTCACCACATTCGTTGGTTTGATGGCCTCCTGTTGGCCAAGATTATAAAGCCTTGGCTGAGCCAGTGCATAATGGGACGCGGTTGACTCCACCGCCTTGCCCTTCTCTTCATAAGTTGCTCCCGACTTCCTCTCAGACTTGGGACATCTGCTCCAACAATCACGGGTAAAGTGCCCCAGCTTCCCACAAGTGAAACATGCATCCTGGGACCGACCCGTAGTCGCCCCAGAAGCACAGAAAGGAGCTGGACCCGAAGTCCTAGACTTCTTAAAGGACTTACAGTGCCCAAACTATGAGTTAACAGGCACCTTGAACTCAGTCCTCTTATCACCCAAGCTCTTCTTCGCTTTAACATTCTTCATGTCCTTCTCCAAGGACCGGGCCGTGTTGACCAAGTTCAAGAAACCCTGTATCATCGGCCCCGAGAGTAGTAGCCTCAAGTCATCTCTTAGACCTTCCTAGAAACGGTTGGTCTTACGCTCCTCATCCGCGATGGTGGAGCTAGCATACCGACCCAACCGAGTAAACTCATGGAGATACTCATCCACGCTACTCTCTCCTTGTACCAACCTCTGGAACTCATTCTCCAAAGCTATCCTCTGAGTGGAAGGGAGGTACCTAGCCAAGAACAGTCTCGAGAACTCCTCCATCGAGATGTCTATAAGTTGACTTCCTCTCAATAGATACAGGTCCAAACCCTACCCCCACAGCCTAGCGTCTCCATCCAACAGGAACGTAGCTATAGTGGTCATCTGCCACTCCTCCGTCTCTGTCGCTGTCAAGACTCTCTTCACACGGGAGAGCCAGTCTTCAGCTTGAGATGAGGTTCCAAACCACGAGAATACCGGAGGATTAAAGCTCATGACATGTTTGAGCTGTCTCTCGGTTGCCCTCCTTGTCACCAACGACTCGACTACTACCTGCTCCACTCTTCTCATCTCAACCTCTAGAAGAGGTACTGTTGGGTACATTGGAATATATGTACCAGATTTTAAGAAGCCTCACCCTACTCAATGATATACATCAAGGTGTATTTGATGTGCTTTGAGTTTATTTGTGCAGGTTAAGTAACTGCAAGATTGCAGGAAAAGTTTCTAAGTCCATGTGTCGACGCCTAGAAGAAAAGTGTCGACACTTTAGAAGGCTTGTGTCGACACCAGAAGAAAAGTGTCGACACTTGGAGTAATTGTGTCGACACCAGGAAGGCAGAGTCGACACCAGAAGAAAAGTTTCGACACATACAGGCATTGTCGACACATAGTGAAGAATTGTCTACATAATCAGTGTCGACACTTAGAGGCAGTGTCGACACCCAGATAAACTTTGCCGACATTAAAAGTGTCGACACTAGGTGGCTATGTCGACACTCAGCAAACTTCAACAAAGTTAAAGCATATGTGTCGACATAAAGGAGATGTGTCGACACTCAGCAAAGTTTCAACACATGAAGGCATGTGTCGACACAAAGGAGATGTGACGACACTCAGTAAAGTTTCAACACATGAAGGCATGTGTCGAGACAAAGAAGATGTGTCGACACTTAGCAAGTTTCAACACAAGAATATGTGTCGACACAAAGGAGTTGTGTCGACACACATCAGAAATCAACTAAGTATTGAAGAAGAAGTACTTGTGTCGACACACTCAATCAGTGTCGACACATTCTACATAAGGCTTGTGTCGACACACAGAATCAGTGTCGACAAATTCTGAAGAAGTAGTGTCGAGAAGCTGTTACAACAACACAAGGAGTTGTGTCGACACCATCAAGGCTAGTGTTGACACTTAGTCTACTTGTGTCGACACTTAGTCTATTTGTGTCGACACATAATGACTATCTGTCTTGACACTTTCAGACAGTGACAGAGATTTCAAGAAGTGACTGGATGACTTGACAGCTGCCATTTCAACCGGTCAACTGCAACTGTCATAGCTGTCAGAAGGTTGTTAGAAACCGGATCAACCGGTTACCTTGGAGGAAGACTATTTAAAGACCTTCCTCCTTCGATAGAAATAATGATCAATGAATTGAAAAACAACACAAACAAAGAAGAAGACCTTCAAGAGAAGATATAAGAAGTTGGAGAGAGAGAGCTCCTTCTAAGAAGAACAGCTGTTGAACCAGGCTGAAAAGTAAGATTCAGATTGAGATCTGATTCTCAAGACAGAAGTTGATAGAAGATCATCATCAGAGGATACTCAACCCTACTGTGTTCTAATTCAAGAAGCTTTGAAGAAAGCCAAGGGAGGTTGATCTCTGCAAAGTTCGTTCAAGAACTCATCAAGAAGCCAGATAACTCATCTTTCTCTTTTAGAGTTGTGGTTAAACACTTTGTAAACTTTATTTTCTGTAGGATCCTAAGAGATCTGAGCTGTAAGCCTATTTTATAAAGGCTGAGGTTGTGCTATTGTGCCTGAGTGTAGGAGATTTTATTCTCTGAGTGTAGGCCTTGATTGAAGGCTGAGGTAGGGATGTTTAGCCTGAGTGTAGGTCTTGGTGAAGACTTAGTGGTAAGGCTTTGTGCCTGAGTTATGGGAGTGGGGACACTCTGAGTTGTAGGAACCTGTTTGTGGTTCTGAGTTGTAAGATCTGAGGATCTGAGAAGAAGTGGAGAAGTTAGGCCGAATCTAGTACACTACTAGATAGGAGAAGGGGGGAAAGTGGATGTACCCAGACCTTGGGGAACCACTATATATCCTGTGTGCACTCTGTGTATGTTTGATTGTATGGTTCATGTGTTGTGATAATTGTAGAATTACATTTACTATATAGTATTTCTGCCTTTAAAGTTAAAAAGATAAAGGTCACCTATTCACCCCCCCCCCCCCCTCTAGGAGATTAGGCACTAGTTCTTTCAAGTGATATCAGAGGGAGGTTACTCAAAAAGGACATAACAGTCTGAGTAAGATCCTGTAGGAAGAATCAGAATAAACAAGAATAAATAAAATGGGTTCTAGTGAGAATCACAAAGAGCTGGGGTCCATGAAATTTCCAATTTGTAGAAAAGAGATTTTTGGTATATGGAAAGAGAGGGTTAGACTTTTTATGGAAGCCTGTGACCCAAGAATATACATTACAGTCAAAGAAGGGCCATATGTGCCAATGAAAGTATCTATTCTAGATGCAAATTAGAGAACTCTCAAAGACAATTCAGAAATGACTAAAGATGAAATTATTCTGGCCACTATGGACAAGAGGGCCCAGAATATTATTGTTAGTGCCATTGATGATGTAATATTTCAGAACTTAATACATTGTAAAACCTCTAAAGAAATGTGGGACACATTAATAGTTTACATGGAGGGATCAAAAGAAGTAAGACAAGACAGAAAGTCTTTGTTAAATCAGGAATATGAAAGCTTCAGATAAGGAAAGTCTGATAACATTACTGAATGTTACAAGAAGTTCTATAGGATTGTCAATGAATCGATGTCCTATGGAAGAGAATTCAGCAACTATGAGCTGAATGATAAGTTCTTAAGATCCCTAACTAAAGACTGGGACACCAAGATTTGTGCCATTAGGGAAGTGGCTAAACTAGCTGACATACCTCCTCCAACTTTGTTTGGAAAACTGTTGTAAGACCCCCCCCCCCCTCCTGGATCCCAAAACACGGCACAAAGAGGGAGTCTTATGCCCGGAACAGCCACCTTGCGGTAACATTAGCACACGGGCTAACCTGTACCACAAGTCGCCTATTCCGCCGGCTACAACAATATCAATATATCATGCCAACCCAACCAAATAAATAAGCAAGAGAAGTCAAAATCCACACTAAGTTATAATGTCCAAATACATCAATAAATAGAAGCTAAAACATGCTTCTACAATATATCAGAGTACAGCTAAACATTGCCCAAACGGGCTACAACAGAGTAATAGAACTAACATCGGTAACTGACGGCATCGATGGCACCGTCACTTCAGGCCCTATCTCCCTGGCCTGGCTGTCCTGCTGCATAGTCTGCGGCTGCTCTACCTGCGACGTGACCTCCTAAAAAGGAAGACGTAGCAACCGTTAGTCGAAACGACTAAGTGGTTTCACATCCGCTCCCCCGACGACTCCTCGGCACCGGGCGGAGAAAAGTAACAAGAGTATAGTATATAACAAGTATGCAAGTAAAGGAAGTACAAGCAGGTGGCAGTAGTGTAAGAGTAACATCATCATAATCAGCATTTATGTAAAAGCTACACTAAACTAGCAAGTATAAGTAACAGCAGGAAAGTAACTTAACTTATAAGAATTCTCATACAAACTTATAAGTTAAGGATCGGGTTACATAAAAGTAACTCATCGTATAAGAGTGCACATACAAACTTATACGATGAGGATCTTGTGGTGCAATGATATGAAATGCTATGAATGCTATGCAATGACTCACCCATGCACACCCATGCAATTGCTATGTCGACACAGACTATAGTTCCCACTTTTCGAGCAGTTAGCTAACCTCTAAGGCATCAGCCGCCGTGTCCAGGCGGTGACAGTAGAACTGGCACTTCTACTACTAACCGGGTATCACACTACTTCACCTAGGCCTCCGTATGCCTCAACGCTAAGAACACAACAGCGGAGCCCATGCGTACTATGGCCCAGCGGGGTCTTGGGTAGATGTGCACCAAGAACACAGCCCGAACTGGCCTTGCGTGACCCGGAAGGGGCCTCGGAAGAAGGCACGAGGACACAGCCCAACCGTTCACATGGCCGGAGGGGCCTCGGGACATGAACACCGAGGACACAGCCCAAACCAACCAAGTCTAACTGCCAACTCCCGTCGGTGTGACGACTGGCGAGCCCGTAGACCTGCCACACTATCCTTAACCCAGGATTACGACACCGCGTGTCGACTCACACCACATGCAATTTCACAACCTCAACATACCATGGAAGGGGCCTCGGAGTGAGCACGAGGACACAGCCCAACCATCCATCTACACCTTACCTCAACACGACCAAAACAGGTGGCGGTCAACACCGCACTTGCACATTTACTATAAGATGCCAAAAGGAGACGACCCACTATTGTTGGACTCCTAAATTCAATCCGATATATAACATATGCATGGCCATGGGTTTTCCATCTATATATCATCCCAAGTGATTTCAACATGATATGAACAAGATTTGCTCTTACGACAACCTACCGAAGTATTATCAAATCAATCCAATTAAACATAAGGAAATCAACAGACCTCAAGCTATCTTGCAAAAATAAATTGATTTCTAAAACAGTAAATATTATCATCCATAACACTTTGGTGGTTAACATAAAATTATTTCACCAAAACCACGAATTAATTGCGACATTGGATCCACCAATTTCAAATCCACAATGTATGTAGAGACCCATAATTTCAGCGCAGGATTAGCACTGGACAACAACTTCGGCCGGAGTTTCCTGAAGTTACAGGAATCCGGTGGAGGCGTGTAACCCCTCGTTGGAAAGACCTTTTCATGATCTACAACCTTCATATTCAGGTCACAACCCAGTTCTGAAAATAACTTACTCGAAATCGGCTTCAAAGTTCACTGCGCACAGAACACAATTTCTGTGTACAGGAATTGCCGGACAGCAAACTCGATTAGGTTTTCCCGGGGCCACAGACATCCCCTGAAGTCGTGCAACCACTCGCTGGAAAGGTATTTCCAAGGGCTACATCTTTCGTGTTGAGCCAAAAGCCCAGATCTGCACATAACCTACAATAAAATGGCCTAGAAGATCGCTGCGCGCAGAATACAGATTCTGCGCGCATCTTAAAGAAAATGAACGGCATCGGTCCGTCTTCCTCCTCAAGCGATCCTTCCTAAATTTTCCAGAAATGTCCTCCTCCCTTATTCAACCTCAAGGGCCAAAACTCCTCACGAAACCATTCACCCATCGTCGTATTGAAGAAAAGGGGAAGGGTTGAAGAGATTTAAAATCTAGGATTCAAATCCTAGCATGGCCAAACCTAGAAATCTTCTCCTCTCCATCAAGCTCTCTTGAACCGATGTCTCTCCTAAATATCTAAGATCTAGCACCAAGGGAGAGGGTAGGAAACTCACATTGGCTCCAGCGGTACCACCATTTCTTGCCATGGATCGCGTAGTTCTCCTCGGCGGCATCTTCTCTTTCACGGCGATGGCGAATCTCCTCCGGTAGAACTTGCTCCAGCGGTTTTCCTCTCACCAGGAGTTCTAACAGGAGATAGGGGGTGAAATGAGAGTGAAAACGGCTAGGGTTTCCTCTGCACCTTATAAACAAAATATGACACGGGTAGGGACACGGCCGTGTCCGTACCCGTGTCCTGCTTCCGCGAAACGGCCGTGGCGGTTTCCATGTCGGTTCAATGTTTGACACGGGTAGGGACACGCCCGTGTCCCGACCCATGTTCACATGACACGGCCGTGTGCCTGGCTGTGTCATTGGCCGTCTACTTCTCGGGTTGCATCTCGACACTTCTCGTCGAGCTCAACTCGACGCACACGGGTAGGGACACGCCCGTGTCACTACCCGTGTCCCCCGCTCGACTATCTCGACGCATCTCGACGATCTCGTCACGCTTCGTCGAGATCATCTCGATGCACACGGGTAGGGACACGTCCGTGTCACTATCCGTGTCACCTGGTGTCGACACAGTTCGACGATCTCGACACGGCTCGTTGAGCTCAACTCGACGCACACGGGTAGGGACACGGCCGTGTCACTACCCGTGTCACTTGGTGTCGACACAGCTCGTCAGTCTCGACACGGCTCGTCGAGCTCAACTCGACGCACACGGGTAGGGACACGCTAGTGTCGCTACCCATGTCTTTTTACACTGATTTCTCCATGTCACCACAAGTGCAGTCCAATTCCCGGCACTTCTCAGGACTCGAGTCAGCCCTCCTGACTCAAAACACACACACTAGGGGCCTAGAGCGATTCGGGACGTTACAAATCCTATAAACAAAATAAAAGATTTCGTCCCTAAAATCAGGCTTAGGCTGTGTGGAAAAAAGCTTAACAGGAAATTTATCATACGTTTTTAAATAAGACTACCTTGGGCAAACAACTCCGGGTAGCGTTGCTGCATCAAATCCATTGGCTCCCAGGTGTACTCCTCCTTCCATGATTCAACCATAGCACCTTCACTAAGGGGACACTTTTGCGGCGTAATGTTCTTGTCTCGCTGTCAACAATCCGCACCGGCTCTAGTCGCACAGATCTATCCGACGCCACTGCACCATCAGTAGTGGGAATAAATTGGTCGGGCCGCAATAGTGCTTTTCGAAGCGACGATACATGGAACACGTCGTGAAGATTTTATAGTTCCGGTGGTAACTCCAACCGATAGGCCAACGGGCCAATTCTTTCCAATATAGTATAAGGCCCAACATACCTTGGGCTGAGATTTTTCACTCCCCGCACCCGTGACACTCCATGCATCGGCCGAATCTTAAGGAACACTTTTTCGCCCACTTGGAATTCCACCATCCGGTGCTTTTTATTGTAATATTTTGCCTGTCGACTTTGAGCCTCCAACATGCGGTCCCGTATCAATCTGACCGTCACATCAGTATCATCTATATATTCATTTCCCAAGGCTTTTGGATCTTCATCCTGCACCCAAGACAAGGGGGTCCTATACCTTCTTCCGTAAAGGGCTTCATGGGGCGCCATACCGATGCTCGCTTGATGACTATTGTTGTAGGAGAATTCCACCAGGGGCAAGAGTCTTTCCCACGGCTCTCCTCTGTCCAACACACATAACCTCAATAAATCCTCCAGCGTTCTGATGGTCCGCTCTGACTGCCCGTCAGTCTGTGGATGAAATGCGGTACTAAAGGTTAGGCGTGAGCCCAAATACGCCTGTACAGCCTTCCACTCATTGGATGTAAACCGACCATCCCGATCTGAAACAATTGTCTTGGGCACGCCATGATACCGTACAAATTGCTCCACAAAAAGGCGTACCAAAACATCCACGTGTGCTTCCTTCTTCATTGGAATGAACCGGGCCACCTTTGTCAGTCGATCCACTATAACCCACACCGAATCATTCCCGGAGCGTGAGCGAGGTAGCCCATGGACAAAGTCCATGGAGATATCCTCAAACTTCCATTCGGGAATTGGCAAAGACTGCAACAAACCACCGGGACTCCTGCATTCAGCCTTCACCCTTTAGCAAGCTTCGCAATGTGTAACATAGTAGCGAACATCCTTCTTCATTCCCGGCCAACACATGGTCTTCCGCAATCCGGCGTACATCTTAGCAATACCCGGGTGCACTGAATATTGAGAGGAATGTGCCTCTCTCAAGATATCCTCCCGAATTTTGCCGCCCTTGGGAATATAGAGTCGGCCACGAAAATAAACGAGACCGTCTTTTAGTGTGTACTCATCGGTGGTCCCATTTTCAATTGCCTTGATTGTCAGGGCCAATGCCGCATCCATTCCTTGCTCCACCCGAATCCGGTCTCGGATATCACAAATTATGCTCATGTTGGCCAAATACTCCGCATGCTCTGTCGAAGGAGCCTTGAATACTAGAGTAATTTCCATCTCTTCGACCATCCGAGCCAACTCCATACTCATCAACCGAGACCCTGGGCTAGAGCCTGGCGCTTTCCTACTCAAGGCATCGGCTACCGAGTTCGCTTTCCCGGGGTGGTAGTTCATGGTGAACTCATAGTCGCATAGAAATTCCAACCACCGCCGTTGTCTCAGGTTCAACTCCTTCTGAGTGTGAACATACTTCAAGTTTTTGTGATCGGAAAAGATCTCGCAGTGGACGCCATATAAATAATGCCTCCAGACCTTCAAAGCGAACACCACTGCTCCCAACTCCAAATCATGAACCGGGTAATTGATTTCATGTTTCTTTAACTGCCTTGAAGCATAAGCGATCACATGCCCGTGCTGCATCAGCACCGCACCCATCCCTTGATATGATGCGTCTGTGTAAACTTGGAATCCTTCCTTCCCCGACGGAAGAGCAAGGATGGGGGCGGAGGTAAGCATATCCTTCAACTCTTGAAATGCCGCTTCACATTGAGGTGTCCACTCAAATGGCACACCCTTCTTCGTCAAGGAGGTAAGGGGAAGGGCAATCTTGGAAAATCCTTTCACGAACTTGCGGTAGTACCCCGCAAGTCCAAGAAAACTTCGTACATCGGCCGCCAACTTCAAGGGAGACCACTCCTTCACGGCTCGCACCTTGCTGGATCCACCGCTAATCCTACTCCACTGATCACATGTCCCAAGAAGGCTACCTCCTTAAGCCAGAATTCACACTTGCTAAACTTGGCATACAAGGCGTGCTCCTTCAATTTCTTCAAAACCAAGGTCAGGTGCTCGACATGCTCCTCCTCCGTCTTTGAGTAGACCAAGATGTCGTCGATGAAAACAATGACAAAGATGTCCAAGTATGGTTCAAACACCTTGTTCATCAGGCTCATGAAGGCCAAAGGTGCATTTGTGAGCCCAAACGGCATTACTGTGAACTCATACAAACCATATCTCGAACTGAAGGCTGTTTTCTGAATATCCCCCTCTTGTATCCTCAACTGATAGTATTCGGAGCGCAAGTCTAGTTTAGAGAACCAATGTGCTCCCACTAATTGATCGAACAACTCGTCGATCCGAGGTAGCGGATAAGTGTTCCGCACCGTCAACCGATTGAGTTCTCGATAATCTATGCACAATCGTAGGGTTCCATCCTTCTTCTTTACGAACAGCACAGGGGCTCCCCATGGTGATGAACTGGGGCGAACGAACCCTGAATCCACTAGTTCCTGTAGTCGAACTCTAAATTCTGCTAGTTCTTTCGGGGCCATTCTGTACGGAGCCTTAGATACAGGCTTGGCACCTGGTACTAGATTAATCTGAAAATCAACCTCTCTATGCGGGGGCAATTCTGGCAGCTTCTCAGGAAATACCTCGGGAAAATCCCGCACTACCCGTACATCCTTTAATTCCAACGCTGCTTCCTTCAACTCGAACCAGATCATGTAGACCTCATCCCCCTTCATATGAGCCTTTACAGCCTGAACAGAAGATAATATCATACGGGGCGCAAAGCCAATACCTTGGAAGATGACTTTAGAGTCTCCATGTCTCAAATAGATCCGCTTCTCCGCGCAATCGATCCTCGCGAAGTGCCAGTTCAGCCATTCCATGCCCAAAATGATGTCAAACTCCGGCATTCTCAGAACCGTGGCCGGTGTATCAAAGGCCTTCCCATCAATAAATAACTCCAACTCGCACTTAGCGGTCGCGATCATCTCTGAGCCGTCCGGAAGGCATACACGTCGGGCTGTGCCCGTGAAGTATTGTACATCCCGCACGTCTTTTATGAAATCCTCAGACACAAATGAGTGTGAGGCACCGGTATCGATTAGAGTGTAGGCCGGTTTCTCACTAACCATTACGCCTTAGTATCAAGATTGTGAATGCTCAAGCCAGATTCCTAGAAAACCTTAGGCAGACTAAGGACGAATGCTTAATTTCTTCCTCGTAGTCCTCGTCTTTGAGCTGGGTCCCGCTTCAATCACTCCTTCAGCGAGTCTCTTAACGCTTGTCTGAAGACCCAAAAGACCCGCTTCCAACCACTTTACCATATCCCTTATCTCCACCAAGCACAAATCTCCTATAAACAAAAGTGGTTGCCCTAGGGAATCTGCCATGTCTATTTTATCCATTAGATTCAAAATCCGCTATAAACAAAAGTGCTTGCCCTAGGGGATCTCGCAAGACTTTATACCATAGTTTTACATACTTGGGGTCGTCCAAACTTGGAAGATCGACGTATAAAGGTATGTACCTAAGGTCAGGTTGGCTAATCGTAGGGTCAAAGTTGGACAAACTTAATGTGAATTACATATGTGCACACCACTGCTTCCGCTAAGTCAGTTTGTCCCCAAACTGACTAACCAAACGGGGGTGGCACCATTGTTGAATGACTTCTTAGTTGAGGATCGTGGTAAACTGATACCATTTGTAAGACCCCCCCTCCCGGATCCCAAAACACGGCACAAAGAGGGAGTCTTATGCCCGGAACAGCCGCCTTGAGGTAACATTAGCACACGGGCTAACCTGTACCACAAGTCGCCTATTCCGCCGGCTACAACAATATCAATATATCATGCCAACCCAACCAAATAAATAAGCAAGAGAAGTCAAAATCCACACTAAGTTATAATGTCCAAATACATCAATAAATAGAAGCTAAAACATGCTTCTACAATATATCAGAGTACAGCTAAACATTGCCCAAACGGGCTACAACAGAGTAATAGAACTAACATCGGTAACCGACGACATCGATGGCACCGTCATTTCAGACCCTATCTCCCTGGCCTGGCTGTCCTGCTGCGTAGTCTGCGGCTGCTCTACCTGCGGCATGACCTCCTAAAAAGGAAGACGTAGCAACCGTTAGTCGAAACGACTAAGTGGTTTCACATCCGCTCCCCAGGCGACTCCTCGGCACCGGGCGGAGAAAAGGAACAAGAGTATAGTATATAACAAGTATGCAAGTAAAGGAAGTACAAGCAGGTGGCAGTAGTGTAAGAGTAACAGCATCATAATCAGCATTTATGTAAAAGCTACACTAAACTAGCAAGTATAAGTAACAGCAGGAAAGTAACTTAACTTATAAGAATGCCCATACAAACTTATAAGTTAAGGATCGGGTTACATAAAAGTAACTCATCGTATAAGAGTGCCCATACAAACTTATACGATGAGGATCTTGTGGTGCAATGATATGAAATGCTATGAATGCTATGCAATGACTCACCCATGCACACCCATGCAATTGCTATGTCGACACAGACTATAGTTCCCACTTTTCGAGCAGGTAGCTAACCTCTCAGGCATCAGCCGCCGTGGCCAGGCGGTGACAGTAGAACGGGCACTTCTACTACTAGGCGGGTATCACACTACTTCACCTAGACCTCTGTACGCCTCAACGCTAAGAACACAACAGCGGAGCTCATGCGTACTATGGCCCAGCGAGGTCTTGGGTAGATGTGCACCAAGAACACAGCCCGAACTGGCCTTGCGTGACCCGGAAGGGGCCTCGGAAGAAGGCACGAGGACACAGCCCAACCGTTCACATGGCCGGAGGGGCCTCGGGACGTGAACACCGAGGACACAGCCCAAACCGACCAAGTCTAACTGCCAACTCCCGTCGGTGTGACGACTGGCGAGCCCGTAGACCTGCCACACTATCCTTAACCTAGGATTACGACACCGCGTGTCGACTCACACCACATGCAATTTCACAACCTCAACATACCATGGAAGGGGCCTCGGAGTGAGCACGAGGACACAGCCCAACCATCCATCTACACCTTTCCTCAACACGACCAAAACAGGTGGCGGTCAACACCGCACTTGCACATTTACTATAAGATGCCAAAAGGAGACGACCCACTATTGTTGGACTCCTAAATTCAATCTGATATATAACATATGCATGGCTATGGGTTTTCCATCTATATATCATCCCAAGTGATTTCAACATGATATGAACAAGATTTGCTCTTACGACAACCTACCGAAGTATTATCAAATCAATCCAATTAAACATAAGGAAATCAACAGGCCTCAAGCTATCTTGCAATAATAAATTGATTTCTAAAACAGTAAATATTATCATCCAAAACACTTTGGTGGTTAACATAAAATTATTTCACCAAAACCACGAATTAATTGCGACATTGGATCCACCAATTTCAAATCCATAATGTATGTAGAGACCCAGAATTTCAGCACAGGATTAGCACTGGACAGCAACTTCGACCGGAGTTTCTTGAAGTTACAGGAATCCGGTGGAGGCGTGTAATCTCTCGTTGGAAAGACCTTTTTCATGATCTACAACTTTCATATTCAGGTCACAACCCAGTTCTGACAATAACTTACTCGAAATCGGCTTCAAAGTTCACTGCGCACAGAACACAATTTCTGTGTACAGGAATTGCCGGACAGCAAACTCGATTAGGTTTTCCCGGGGCCACAGACATCACCTGAGGTTGTGCAACCACTCGTTGGAAAGGTATTTCCAAGGGCTACAACTTCCGTGTTTAGCCAAAAGCCCGGATCTGCACATATCCTACAAGAAAATGGCCTAGAAGATCGATGCGCGCAGAATACAGATTCTGCGCGCATCTTAAAGAAAATGAACGACATTGGTCCGTCTTCCTCCTCAAGCGATCCTTCCTAAATTTTCCAGAAATGTCCTCCTCCCTTATTCAACCTCAAGGGCCAAAACTCCTCACGAAACCATTCACCCATCGTCGTATTGAAGAAAAGGGGAAGGGTTGAAGAGATCTAAAATCTAGGATTCAAATCCTAGCATGGCCAAACCTAGAAATCTTCTCCTCTCCATCAAGCTCTCTTGAACCGATGTCTCTCCTAAATATCTAAGATCTAGCACCAAGGGAGAGGGTAGGAAACCCACATTGGCTCCAGCGGTACCACCATTTCTTGCCATGGATCGCGTAGTTCTCCTCGGCGGCATCTTCTCTTTCACGGCGATGGCGAATCTCCTCCGGTAGAACTTGCTCCAGCGGTTTTCCTCTCACCAGGAGTTCTCACAGGAGATAGGGGTGAAATGAGAGTGAAAACGGCTAGGGTTTCCTCTGCACCTTATAAACAAAAATATGACACGGGTAGGGACACGGCCGTGTCCGTACCCGTGTCCTGCTTCCGCGAAACGGCCGTGGCGGTTTCCATGTCGGTTCAATGTTTGACACGGGTAGGGACACGCCCGTGTCCCGACCCGTGTTCACATGACACGGCCGTGTGCCTGGCCGTGTCATTGGCCGTATACTTCTCGGGTTGCATCTCGACACTTCTCGTCGAGCTCAACTCGACCCACACGGGTAGGGACACGCCCGTGTCACTACCCGTGTCCCCCGCTCGACTATCTCGACGCATCTCGACGATCTTGACACGCTTCGTCGAGATCATCTCGACGCACACGGGTAGGGACACGGCCGTGTCACTACCCGTGTCACCTGGTGTCGACACAGTTCGACGATCTCGACACAGCTCGTCGAGCTCAACTCGACGCACACGGGTAGGGACACGGCCGTGTCACTACCCGTGTCACTTGGTGTTGACACAGCTCATCAGTCTCGACACGGCTCGTCGAGCTCAACTCGACGCACACGGGTAGGGACACGCCCGTATCGCTACCCGTGTCTCTACCCATGTCTTTTTACACTGATTTCTCCATGTCACCACAAGTGCAGTACAATTCCCGGCACTTCTCAGGACTCGAGTCAGCCCTCCTGACTCAAAACACACACACTAGGGGCCTAGAGCGATTCGGGACGTTACAACTGTTATCTTATAAGATGCAGTTATTGACAAGAAAGGAGGAAGAGAAGACTATTAGAGTGGAGCACAAGGAAAGAGCTGTGGCCTTCATGACTGAAGCCACTAGGAAATATAGAATCAAGTCTCCATCTCCATCTCAAATAGTTGCTGAGGCTGAGACAGATAATTCAGAAAGTAAGAATTCAGATAACAGTGAAAGTGATGAAGATTTTAGAGCTTTCACTAGGCATTTTCAAAAGTTTCTAAAGAAGAAGCAGTGGAGGTCTAAGCCTTTCACTTCTCAGCCAAAAGATGACTATTATCAGAAAAGAAAGTCATCAAGGAATGACAGAAGCAGATCCAAGCCAAGAAAAGCTACATCTTCAAAGATTGTGTGCTATTGTACAATAGACAAGGACATGTAGTGACTGACTGTCCTGAAAAGAGGAAAGAGTCAACTGACAGAAAGAATACACAGTTTAAGGCAAAAAGGAAAAGTCCTTTGTTGCCAAGAAAGACAAAAGTTTGACTGATCAGTCATCTTCAGAAACAGATTCAAAAGCTGAAGCCTATATTGGTTTATTTGCTGAAGAGGAAGAAGATGAGTTCATGTAGCTAATGAACTCAATTTATGGGCATGTGGACATTCAGTGCAAGGGACTGATGACCTTATCTGAAGGAGACAAAATTCAGGATCAGCCTGGACCAAGTAAGGTACAAAGTTGTTTTTCCAGTTCAATTTATAGTACTGATTCAGAATCAGATACATCTGCATCAAGTGATGTGGGTGGGTCTGAATCTGAAGGAGATATTCATCAGTTAATTTATGAATATAGGGACTTGTTGCAGGCCTTGAAGAAAAGTAAAACCTTAGCCAAAACTCAGGCAAAGGAGATTGCTAGTCTTAAATTGGCTGCTGCTGATTCAGACAAGTTGTTTGATCAGAAACTGAATGAAATAGCCAGGCTGAAGAACATTACTGTTATTCAGATGGGTACTATTACATTTAAGAATGATCAAATTATAAATATGGAGGCTAGACTTCAGAAGGAGAGAGAGATTGTAGCAAGTTTTTCTAAACCAAAATCTGTTTTACCTTTGATAGATGAGTTTGTACCTCATAAGGGTAAAACTGGATTGGGTTTTACAAAACCTGTCTGGACTGTTAAGTCCAAATCTAAGGGCAAAGCTGCAACACTAAACAAGAAGTCTGCAGTAGATAATCCAGCCAGGGTTGTACCCAAACAAAGGTACAACAGGTTTGAGTGCTGGTGTTGTGGCAAGATAGGCCACTTTGCCTAGATTGTTGGCACAATTCAAGTGTCAAAGAGAGTAGCAAACTACCTGCTAGAAGAGCTACAGGTAGTTTTGTTAAAAGTCAAACTAACCTGCACCAAAGACCCAAGAATTATTTGGGTTCTAAGGTTAAGTAATCTGTTTTGCAGGTGAGTCCAAGTGGCCATGCCCCTATATGGTACTTGGAGAGTGGACGTTCCAGGCACATGACTGGAACTAGGGGATTGTTATAGGACTATACACCAATCAAGGATGGTCCTAAAGTTACCTTTGGTTGTTCAGAAAAAGGAATCATCAAAGGCTTTGGTAACATTTCTAGTAACCAAATTATAATTACTCAACTGGCTTATGTAAAGTGTTTGAAACATAACCTCATTAGCATAAGTCAGCTGAGTGACTTAGTATATGACATCTCATTTGTCAAGGATGGTTATCATATCAAAAGGTCAAGTGATCAAAAGATCATTCTGACGGGATATAGAAAGAGGAATGTCTACTGTCTTGACTTTGCATGTGAGAACAATGTTTCTCCTATTTGTCTTGTAGCTGATGAGAAAGTCTCATATTGTGTTAAATGGCACAAGAGGCTGTCTCATCTTAACTATAAGACAATTGGGCAACTCTTTAGCAAAGAGTTAGTGAGGTATGGTCCTCAGGTTAAGTGTATAAAGGATGGGATATGCTCAGCTTGTCAAAAAGAAAGAAGACCAAATCCACCTTTCATAGCCTTGAGAACAAAGATGCTGTGAGGTGTCTATACCTCTTGCATATGGATCTTTTTGGTCATATGCCAGTTCACAGCCTAGGTAGGAAGGTCTACACATTTGTGGTTGTAGATGACTATTCAAGGTATTCCTGGGTGTTCTTCTTTAGACAAAAATCTGAAACCGCAAGTATCTTATATAGTTTTGTTAAATAAATTCAGAATGAATTGGACAGTATAGTGGTCAAAATCAGAAGTGACCATGGTACTGAATTTCAGTCTGGCAGTATGATAAAACTGTGTGAAGAATTTGGAATTTTTCAGTAATTTTCCTTACCAAGAACACCTCAGCAAAATGGTATTGCTGAAAGGAAAAATAAAACTTTGATAGAGGCTGGTAGAACCCTATTGAGTGACACATCTCTCCCAGAATATTTCTGGGCTGAGGTAGTAAACACTGCTTATCATGTGATCAATAGGGCTACTATCACCAAGAGTCACAAGAAGACCCCTTATGAGATTGTGAAGGCAGAAAACCAAATATATCCTATTTCAGAATCTTTGGTTGCAAGTGTTATATCCTTAACAATGGTAAGTCTTATCTAACCAAGTTTGCTGCCAAATCCCAAGAGGGGATCTTTGTTGGGTATAACAATAATATTAAGGCTTATAGGGTCTACAACCTGATTAGTCAAGTTGTAGAATAGTCTGTTCATGTAGTTTTTGATGAAGCTATACTCATTAACAATGAATTGCCAAGAAGTGTTTGCAGCTCTACAGGTGTAATTGAGAAGATGGACAAGCTTACCTTAACAGAAGGTTCTTCTACAAGTCAGCAAGTGGAAGATGGTGGCTGTTATCCAGGGGGCGTACAAGATACTCCTGATGCTGAAGAAGACCAAGAGGTGCAGCTAAATGAAGAGATTGAAGGTGTACAACCTGAAGACAGGTTGCCTCCAACAAATAGACATTTAAAGGATCATCCAGCCAATCAAATAATTGGAGATCCCAGACAAGGGGTGCAAACAAGGAGCAGGAATCTGAATACAGTTCTTTATTCCAGTTTTCTATCCCAAGTAGAACCAAAGAAGTTTGAAGAAGCAATCCTAGACCCTCATTGGATTGAGGCTATGCAAGAGGAGCTGAATCAATTCAAAAGATGCAAGGTCTGGGAGCTAGTTCCTAAACCCAAGGACCATAACATTATTGGAACTAAGTGGATCTTTAGGAACAAGTTTGATGAGAATGGAATCATCATAAAGAATAAAGCTAGACTTGTTGCAAAGGGATATAGGTAGGAAGAAGGTATTGATTTTGATCAAACATTTGCTTCAGTAGAAAGACTGGAAGCAATAAGGATGTTCCTTGCCTATGCAACATATCAAGGATTTAAGGTATATCAAATGGATGTTAAGTCAGCTTTTCTGAATGGAAATCTGAAGGAAGAAGTCTATGTAGAGCAGCCATCAGGTTTTGTTGATTCTCTTAAACCTGATTATGTATATAGACTTAAGAAGACTTTGTATGGGTTAAAACAAGCCCCAAGGGCTTGGTATAAAACCCTGTTTAGTTTCCTCATTGAGAACAAATTCTCAAGGGGGAAAATAGACAAGACTCTATTCCTTAGGGAATTCAGAGGCAAAATTATCCTAGTCCAAATATATGTATATGACATAATATTTGGGTCTACAGAAAGTAGTCTTTACAGAAAGTTTGCAAAACTTATGCAAGGACAATTTGAAATGAGCAGTATGGGGGAACTTAAGTTTTTCTTGGGTCTCCAAGTTAGACAGACTGAAGATGGATTATTCATATGCTAGTCTAAGTTCACCCTAGAGTTGATAAGGAAGTATGGTATGGAATCATCCACTACCATGAAAACTCCTATGGGGTCAAGCATGTCTCTAAGCAAAGATGATGCAGGGAAACATGTAGATGAAACTTTGTATAGAGGGATTGTTGGCTCCTAACTGTATTTGACTGCTAGTAGACTAGATATCATGTATGCTACTTGTGTCTGTGCTAGGTACCAAGCTTGCCCTAAAGAATCTCATTTGACAGTAGTCAAAAGAATTTTGAGATATCTTAAGGGCACACCTTATCTAGGCCTTTGGTACCCTAGGAATGGAGATTTTGTACTGACAGGTTATTCAGATGCAGATTTTGCAGGCTGCAAGGAAGATAGGAAGAGTACTACAGGAACTTGTCAATTTCTAGGTGGAAGGCTGGTGTCATGGAGTAGCAAGAAGCAAACCAGTGTGGCTATCTCCACATCAGAGTCAGAGTATGTGGCTGCAGGAAGTTGTTGTGCTCAACTTCTACGGATTCAACATCAGCTAGAAGATTATGGTATTCAAGTAAGTAGGACACCTTTATTTTGTGATTCTACTAGTGCCATTAATATTGCAAATAATCCTGTCTCCCATAGTAGGACTAAGCACATAGAAATTAAATACCATTTTCTAAGAGAACATGTGGAAAAAGAAGATATTTCCCTAGAGTATGTTAAGACAGATAATCAGTTAGCCGATATGTTTACTAAGCCTTTAGATGAAACCAAATTCAATAAGTTTAAAATTGAATTAGGAATGATAAACTTAGAATAGTTTACAAAAATTGGCTAAGTAAAATAGTGTCGACACAAAGAGTTGTCTGTGTCGACACATAGAAGTGGTGTTGACATTTCAGAGAAATGATGTCGACACATCTAGGAAATCTGTGTCGACACTTCAGAGAATTAGTGTCGACACATGAAGTGTAGGTGTCGACACATCCAGGGTGGTGTCGACACTTAGGATTTACATAGAATTCGTCTAGTAGAGTCTCAACTAAGTGTTGAGCTAAGATATATAAGTGTAGACAAATATATTCTGTCGACTATACTTGTGTCGACACATAGTTGTCGAGACATTAGCAGTAAGTGTCGACACTAATCTACAGTGTCGACACATTTCAAGTATTTTGACGCGCCTTTTCACCTTCAATTTTAGAAAGGTATAAATAGGTTTTCACCATTATTTGTCGACACGCTCACCATAGTTTCGAGAACAAACTTGTGTGTCGACATCTCTCTTCTCTAAATTCAAAATTTCTTCAAACCCTAATGGCGCCCAAGCTAGAAGAGAACATTAATGAAGGATATGAGCTCGTGCGACACGCCTTTGATGACGCGGAACCAGAAATCCAAGGTGTGGTAACACTAATTGCCGAGACTGGATTAGAGTATCTTGTATCAGAACCAATAAAGATCTGGAAGAAGGAGGTCCTTGAATTCTTGAGTGCATCTACTCTTGATGAATCTGGACTCAAGATTAAGTCCAAATTTCATGGGGCAAAGGTGAAGGTCTCCCATAAGAATCTAAGAAAAGTTCTACATCTTCCTAGAACTAAAGAAGAGGAAGATGTATCTGCATCTAAGACAAGGGAGGCACTGGCATGGTGTGGACTTGATTAAAGCCTGAAGATAGGATCAGTTTTCAACAGGAAAGGCATGAACATGCAGGGCAAGTTTTTATCTGAGATAGTTGGCAAGGTAATACTGAGCAAGCCTGGTGGGCATGATAGAATTTCAGCTCACATGTTCTGTTTAATGACAAGGATAATTTTCAAACTTAATACTGATTGGTCTGCAGTCATATTTGATAAGATAAAAGAGAGCCTGAAGAAACCCAATCTGGGTAGAATTCTGAGTTTATACTTAGCTAGAAGTATTCCTGAAGTGATGAACCAAGCTGCAGGTTCAAAGATAAACCACATGAGGAGAATGGATGTAAGAATTTTCTCAAGATGGGATAGAGTGTTGACAAAGGAACTGCCAACTCCAGAAAAGGAAACACCTCAGAAGAAGAAGAAGAAGATAGCCATTGTGTCTCAAGAATCCTCAAGTAGCTCAGAGGAGCAAGTGATTTTTAGTTCTGATGGTGAAGAGGGAACAAATGCTGGACAGTCACCAGCAAGACAAGAATATGCTCAGAGGAAGGGGGAGCTACCATCAGCTAGCCCTATTCACCTGGATCCACTCCAGGGGGAGCCTCTACATGTGGATGAGCCAACTCAATTAGAGAGTGAAAGGGCTACCCAAACAATACTAGAGGTAATCACTGAAGTTAATCAATTAAATTTCAATATTGAGGATGAAGTTCTGACTGAATCATTACTTGATGTTGATCAGTATACACAATTATATAGTCAACCAGAAGATGTTGTCATGGAGGACACTTCTGTTGCTGATAAAGTGGTTGGTGAAATAAGAGAGTCTCCAGTCCATCCTCAACAAGATTTTACACTGGAAGAGCTATTTCCTAATCTTTTACAGACTGACTTAGAGGGAGAAAAAGCAGCCGTTGAGGGGGAGCAGGTATATCTTCAGGGGGAGCAGGTTAGGTCTCAAGATGAGACATCAAGAAAAGATGCAGAGGAACTACAAAGGACTGAGAATGACTTACATCCTAGTCCTAAGGATAGAGTAGATATTGCTAGCACTTCTGCTTCAGACGATGAAGAGGCTGCTAGAGCCAAGAAAAGGAAGTTACAAGTCTTCAAGAGAATAAGCCAGACCTACAAGAAAACACTGCAAACTATAGTTCCACAACAAGCCCCAACAGCTGATTATAGTTCATTGATGGTGGCTTTGCAGATTAAGCTAGATGAGCAAAGGAAGGCTTTACAAACTTATATGGATGAAGGCCATATATCACTTCAATTTGATCTGTCTCAAGACATAAAATCTATAAGATTTGAAGTGAATCAAAACAAGAAGGAAATGACTGATTGTTTCCATAAAGGAGGGAATGCAGTGGTCTATCTGGATACTCATCAAGAGAACTTAAAGAAACAGATTGATGACCTGGCAGTTAAACAAGGATATGTCCTGGAAAACCAAATTAGAATGAATGACAATTTAACTGAATCACATAATGTGATAGTCACTGAGATGCAGAATCTAGCTGCTGCTCAAACTACAGAAAGGACTGCTGCCAAGGCTGAATTTGATAAGCAATTACAAGAAAGCCTAACTGCTGCTAAAACTACCATTGAAGATTCTCAAAAGGCTATCACTGAAAAGCTCCAAATATTAAAACCTTTTTATAAAGAAGGAGTTAATTATTTAAATGCTCAAATCAGATTCCAAAAGGATGATCTTAGGGATCATATAGAAAGAGAAGTTATAAAGGAGGAGAGGGTGTTAGTCAAAGCCAGCTATGATCATGCAAAATGGATTTCAAACTCCATCAGAGATACCCTTGGATATCCACCCTTGTGTGATGATGATAATGTTGCAGTCTGGCATAAATCCTACATATTTTGGAGGAGAGCAAGCTGAAGTGGCTCAAGTGATATATCCTCCTGTAGATTTTGACATGTTACATCAGGAGGTACAATCTATGTATAGTTCCCCTGAGGGTAATCAGAATGTTATTCTTGAGAAAGTTGTACAGCCTGTGCTAGAGGCAGTCCTAAAAGAACAAGAGGCCCAATTATCTAAGAAAAGATTCAGAGAGCAGGCTGAATTAAGGCCAGACTTTGAGCAACGGAGCCCAACCTCTAGGAATATCATATTAACTGCTTGGAAGTCTACAAAGGATAATTTCCTAGAGAGGGGCAAATGGTATTCTGACCAGGAATGGAAAAAGCATGAAGCTAGGCAAGAGGTCATTGTACAATACAGAAGGAAGGCTAGATTAGGGAAGCTACCTCCTAATGCACAAGAGCCTAGCAAGTATTTCTCTTGCCTTATCACTATTTTGAGAGATAGAATATTAGAGCTGAAGAACAGAAAAAGAAAGATCTTAAAGGGAAGAAGCCTGCTGATGACAATGAAGCTCCTGTTCAAGCAAAGATTCAATCTGGAAAGGGCATTGTTATCAAGGAACCAGAGCAGTCATAGATTAGGATTTTCTTAAGTTTACAACTCTGTAATCTTTTACATTAAAATCAATGTAAACTTTTGGTTTATGAAACTATTGGAAGTTATAACAAAATATTGTTTGATCTGTTACATTTGTATTCTGTAATGATTAATTATACATGTATTGTTTATACATGTTTAGTATTTACCCTGCCATTTAATATTGTTATACATCATATTGACTATTTGTTATGTATGGTGTATATCATTAACTAAGAGTTATGACTTCTCCAAATAGGGGGAGATTGTTGGGTGCATTGGAATATATGTACCAGATTTGAAGAAGCCTTGCCCTACTCAATGATATACATCAAGGTGTATTTGATGTGCTTTGAGTTTATTTCTGCAGGTTAAGTAACTGCAGGATTGCAGGAAAAGTTTCTAAGTCCATGTGTCGACACCTAGAAGAAAAGTGTCGACACTTAAGAAGGCTTGTGTCGACACCAGAAGAAAAGTGTCGATACTTGGAGTAATTTTGTCGACACAAGGAAGGAAGAGTCGACACTAGAAGAAAAGTGTCGACACATACATGAAGTGTCGACACACAGTGAAGAATTGTCTAAATAATCAGTGTCGACACTTAGAGGCAGTGTTGACACCCAGAGAAACTTTGTCGACATTAAAAGTGTCGACACCAGGTGGCTATGTCGACACTCAGCAAACTTCAACAAAGTTAAAGTATATGTGTCGACACAAAGGAGATGTGTCGACACTCAGTAAAGTTTCAACACATGAAGGCATGTGTCGACACAAAGGAGATGTGTCGACACTCAGCAAAGTTTCAACACCTGAAGGCAAGTGTCGACACAAAGAAGATGTGTTGACACTTGGCAAGTTTCAAAACAAAAAGATGTGTCGACACAAAGGAGTTGTGTCGACACATAGCAGAAATAAACTAAGTATTGAAGAAGAAGTACTTGTGTCGACACATTCTACAGAAGGCTTGTGTCGACACATTCTGAAGAAGCAGTGTCGAGAAGCTGTTACAACAACATAAGGAGTTGTGTCGACACCATCAAGGCTAGTGTCGACACTTAGTCTACTTGTGTCGACACTTTGTCTATTTGTGTCGACACATAATGACTATCTATCTCAACACTTTCAGACAATGATAGAGATTTCAAGAGGTGACTGGATGACTTGACAGCTGCCATTTCAACCGGTCAACTGCAACTGTCAGAGCTGTCAGAAGGTTGTTAGAAACCGGATCAGCCGGTTACCTTGGAGGAAGACTATTTAAAGACCTTTCTCCTTCGACAGAAATAATGATCAATGAATTGAAAAACAACACAAACAAAGAAGAAGACCTTCAAGAGAAGATCTAAGAAGTTGGAGAGAGAGAGATCCTTCTAAGAAGAACAGGTGTTGAACCAGACTGAAAAGTAAGATTCGGATTGAGATCTGATTCTCAAGACAGAAGTTGATAGAAGATCATCTTCAGAGGAGACTCAACCCTACTGTGTTCTAATTCAAGAAGCTTTGAAGAAAGCCAAGGGAGGTTGATCTCTGCAAAGTTCTTTCAAGAACTCATCAAGAAGCCAGTAAACTCATCTCTATCTTTCAGAGTTATGGTTAAACACTTTGTAAACTTTATTTTCTGTAGGATCCTAGGGGATCTGAGCTGTAAGCCTATTTTATAAAGGCTGAGGTAGGGTTATCGTGCCTGAGTGTAGGAGATTTTATTCTCTAAGTGTAGGCCTTGATTGAAGGTTGAGGTAGGGCTGTTAGCCTGAGTGTAGGTCTTGGTGAAGACTGAGTGGTAAGGCTTTGTGCCTGATTTGTAGGAGTGGGGACACTCTGAGTTGTAGGAACCTATTTGAGGTTCTGAGTTGTAAGATCTGAGGAACTGAGAAGAAGTGGAGAAGTTTGGCCGAATCTAGTACACTACTAGATAGGCGAAGGGGGAAAGTGGATGTACCCAGACCTTGGGGAACCACTATAAATCCTGTGTGCACTCTGTGTATGTTTGATTGTATGGTTGCTGTGTTGTGCTAATTGTAGAATTGCATTTACTGTATAGTATTTCTGCCTTTAAAGTTAAAAAGATAAAAGTCACCTATTCACCCCCCTCTAGATGATTAGGCACTAGTTCTTTCAGGTACCTACTCCATCGTAGGAGCGGGCTGCTGCATTTGCCTTGAAGGCTGCGCATTGATCATGGCAAACACTGCTTTGGCCACCAATCGTATGGTCTCAGCCGATGGAGGTGTTGCAGGAGCATCATTTGGTGCACTACTATCCTCAGAAACTCGGCGTTCCGACGGCCCAACACCGCTTCTGGTCACCTATAGTGGTACAAAACACCGTTAAGCGACCAAACAAAATTGCAAAACGTAATTATAGGAATGCACAGGTTCTTCAAACATGTGTATTTTTCATTCCTAAGAGGACATTCATGGGTTCTTTTGCTATTATAACGATGACGCACACATATGTGTTCACCACACCTTAAAAGAATTCGCCCACAAATTCAGTTGAAGCTTGACCGAAACCAGTAGTCTGATAACAAATTGTAACTCCCCCTATCTATCGCATAGCATATAACAGTAGGTCCGGCCGGGGCCCGACGCCATATACCACAGATAGACCGTGTGGTTACTCAATGGAAACCATCCAACCAATAACAATGTCCTACACAGAGCATTCTAGCGGAAACAATTAAAATTGTTGCATTACTAAAGAACCCAAAACTAGCATGAATGTCCACTAATATGCCAAAAGGAATGAAGTACAAATACACCGGTACTGGCCTTATGGCCTTACAATTAATTTTCTCAAATTACATGTCTTCAGACCTCGGCACGCAGGCCGGCCATACATGAATAAAATAAAACACTCAAAAATTAGGCCTTCGAGGGCCGACTCAGCAACTTGGGCTTTAGCCCGCTATTTACCGCTCGGTTCCGCAGCACCTATAAGCACAATCCACCGCAACGGTGGCAAACCAAAGCAACAGTCCGCCATGCTGACCAAATTATAATGATCTCGCACCCAATTCGGGGCGGCGATGCACCTTCCATGCACTTTATTAGCATAACCAAGAAGTATATAAATGCATTGCATCACAAGTGTTGGCACGCACGACCACCCGCCCCATGCTATCAGGGCACATTCTCGGTGATCACGGTCAAAGTCCGCTGACTCACCACCGCCACCAGGACGGCAATATCTTGTGAGTAATCTGGTCTTTCTGGCCACTGCCTAAGACCCTCCATCTATACCAACGGAAAGTGCCAAGTAACTTTAGGTCTCTTTAACCGAAGGACATAGATCGGGTACGGTACCACCTGACCCATTGCTCACACCGCAATGTCAGCTTAAGTCATTTGCGCGGGTCAAGCTTCCCCGAGTCCCGTATCTCCCACACATATCACATAACCCAGTTATGTTCAGGTTGGATCCCAGGCCACCATGTTGGCAGAACCACGCATCTGCCCAGTTTTCCGGGTGCACCTTGGAGTTAATCCCCAAGGCTCCTTATTGCAATCTACCATATAAAAAACCCGAAAAACAAACATTCGCACGGAGTCTTCTCCGGCCATTTATGCAATGCAACATCACCGATCTAGACCAACTTGTCCAGGTATGCTTCACACATCATGCCTATATCTGTTCTCAGTTACGGACTCTACATGTACACAACATGGACTATTCATGTCTACCCGAAGGAACGCCTCAAACTCATCGCAAACTCGCGAGAGCGGGCTTCCCTATGCAAAAGAAGTAGAGCTTCACATGCACAAGTAGAGAATCGTTACCCTAGCGTTCTTCCTTGGCTCCATGGAAATGTAAGTGGATTAAAAGCATCACACTCTCCTTGCCTGCATAGATCCGAAGTTGGTTCGCGATTTGGAGCTCCGAAGCTCCGCCGGTGACCGGATCTAGGCTTCTTCTTCCTCCTTTACTCTCCCCTCTCTCTAGACTTAGAAAGAGAACCACTCAAGTGAAATGAGGGTTTCAAAGGCCCAATCCCTGGTATATCCCAGTAGGAACAACCCCCAACCGTCGGATCCCAAAATAAGGAAACGAATGGCTACGATTCGTAGCTGAAAAGTAAAACCTGGGCCGAACACGGCCGGCGACACGCCCGTGTCCAGGGCCGTGTCCCTCATTCGCCATAAAAATCGACGCGTCTCGAAAAATACACGGGCATCCAACATACCCGTGTTCTACCTGACACGCCCGTGTCAGCCAATACATGTACGTGTTCCCGGGCGTGTTCCCCCATCAACACAGGACCAACACCAACCTGAGACTCACACAGGTCTTGGAAACGCCTGTGTCCTATTTGACACACCCGTGTCATACCCGAACACGTCTGGGCTCCAGGCCGTGTTCACCATCTCGACACTTCGTCGAGCACAATTCGTCTACCACCTAACACGGCCTTGGAGACGCCCGTGTCTTATGTCGTGTTCCTTGTCTCGACACATCGTCGAGTGAAAATCGTTGACTTCCCTGGCAGATCGTCGACACGAGCTCGATACGCCCTGAGACACGCCCGTGTCTCGGGCTGTGTTCGCTGCTTGACGATCGTCGACTCCAGAATTCGTCGACCTCACAGCCAAATTGTCGACTCGAGACTGACATGCCCTGGGACACGCCCGTGTCGCAGGCCGTGTGCCCCCTGCCAAATACCAGATTTGGCCCAAAATGCCTCCCGTCACTCTTTTGAGTTTTGGGGCATTACAGATCGCTTGGAACTGCTGAGCATTCTCACGGCGCGATTGTTCAAAGGCCTCCCAGAGAGAATCATCTCTGGGACTTGAATGAGCAAGGTTCTCGGCTGAATGTTGATCCGACATGGCTAACTGTCGCTGTTCACCTTCTCTTTGCATCTGAAGGTCGCGTGTTAACTGTTGATGCTCGGAAACGGAAGGGGGCAGGTTGTCATGGGCACCAGCAGCTAACGGGGTGTGTTCGATCTCACGGGCAAGGTGATTGAAGATGGTTGCGGGGATAGAGGAGAGAAGGTTGCTAAGAGCAGCCGGGAAGGCTGATGAGCAAGAGAGGAGGTTGATGATCAGCGGAGGAGGTTGATCAGGAGCTGTTGAGCAGAAGGTTACTTGGACGGTTGTGCTTGAAGGTTGAATGCCGAGAGAGCAGAGCTGAGATGAGAAGAAGTGTGAGGGATGCTAGTAGTGGCAACAACAAACTTCGCCCGCTGCGGCTTAAATGCTACTCTTGCGACGGGCTTTCCTTTAATCAAGTAACAAGATTACAGGTTGCTAATACACCTTTACAAGAAAGCAATAAAGGGGTACAAGGAAGAAGCTGCATGCTAAGGAAAGAGTGCCAGAAGAGGGCATGCAGACTGAGGAGCCAGGTCGGTAGGCTGCGAGGTTAAGGGAAAAAAGGAGACTGTGCGGACTAGGAACTGAGGTCGGCAGGCCATGCACGGCTAGTAGAAGAGAAGTGGCGGACTGGGAAAAGGGGTCCGTAGGGGTTGAATTTGTTGTGGATTAACATCGAGCGGGAGCACCTTGACGATGTTGAGTCTTCCCCCCAAAACGATAGGCATGAGGGGTTATTTATAGGCCCGAGGAGGTAACAGCTTCTAGTGACGTTACCCCCAGTGAGATGGTAAATGGAGCGATAAGAGGAAGGAGTCCGCTGAGTCTGCCTCAAGCTGCGCAGACTGGAACTTGATTTTGGAGCTGGTGTTGCTGATGGCGAACTGGGAGACTAAGTGGCGGACTGCGAGGAGAATCCGCGGATTCCCCCTTTGCTGAGCTAGGAGATGCTGGAGGCAAAGGAGTGGAGGGATGCATGGCGAGTCCGCTAAATCCGCCCTGCTGAACTGGGCTTGCGCTAAGGGTGCGAGCTGAGGAGTGCCAGCTGAGTCCGATGAGTCCGCACGAGGTTGTGCGGTCTGGGACTACCTTGAGGAGGTCCTGCTACCTGGCGGACTACGAGGAGAATCCGCAGAGTCTGCCACAACTGATTTAGCTCGCGCCAAGACTGTGCGGGCTGAAGAGGTCGGCCCTGCTGCTGGATAGAAGCAGGTGCTGGAACTTGAGGAATGGCGGGCTGCATAGCGAGTCCACTGAGTCCGCCGAGTCTGCCTCTGCTGACAAGTTCAGTCCGCCTATGCTGTTGAACGAAGAGGCTTGCTGCTGAGGAGCTGGGGTTCGTCAACATAGGCGGACTGGAAGGCTTGACTGCACTTCAGGTCCTCCCCGCTCGCGATGAACTGGATGTTGCTGCTGCTCTGTGGGTAGCCAGGGACTTGGAGTGTCCGCACTCCGCAGGCGGACTGAAGAAGTTGGCTGCCCGCGCTGCTGGGTGACAAGGGTTGAGCGACCTGCCGGACTGATGAGGCAGGCCACGCGTGTGGGCAGGGTGGAAGCTGAGGTAGCTGGCTAGTGTCCTGGAGGCAGGTCGCCACTATTACTTTGGAGGTTTGAGCGGTCTAATCTTCTTAAAGAGAGACATGCAGGAGCGGGCTAAGGGAGTAATTCCTACAAGGGACGCGACCTATTGTCGGCCTAGGCGGACAGGGAACCGAGTCTGGTAAAGCGAGGCCTACAGAGACAAGCTTGCGTTTAAGATGAAAAGGAGCGCGACCTGCAGGGGCGGACTGTAGGAGCAGTCCGCGGCCCCTGCTGACCAAGGGAACAAGGCGCGCGGCCTGGGCGGTCATACCGCTGAGACCGCCCAAGCTGTGCGGCCAGAGCGTACAGAGAATTCTGTCCGCCCGCCCACCCTAGGGCGTCGCGACCTCCAGGAGGAACCCGGGGTACGCCGCGACGAGCGAGATGGCTGCCTTGGGAAGGATCGCCGATTTCGGGGTTAAAAATAGCGGATCTACGGAGGAGCATATACTGGCCAGGGATGAAGAGGGAAATCATATGTTATGTGACACATTGCGAGACATGTCAGTAGGTAAAGACAGAGTGCAAGAGCCAAGGAGGGTTACTATAGTCATTACCGGTGCCAATGTGGAAGTTCGAGGATATAGTTATGGATTTTGTGCATGGATAGCCTCGCTCCCACTCTGGGCACGATTCTATTTGGGTCATTGTCGATAGACTGACAAAGGTGGCCTAGTTTATGCCGATTAGGAAGGACTGATCAGTTGCTATTTTGGTACGGTTGTTTGAAGAGCAGTTCGTTAGGTACCACTACGTCCCCAGGATGATTGTCTCGGTTCATGGTGGTCGGTTCACTTCTAAGGATTGGATAGTGGTGCAGGCTTACTTGGGATCTCAGTTTGCTTTTAGCACCACTTTTCATCCATAGACCGATGGACAGACATACCGGACCAACCAGACTATGGAGTATCTGCTGCGATTACGTATACTGGACACGGGGAAGTCATGGGGGAGATTGTTGCCCCTGATTGAATTCTCCCACAACAACAATCACCAGGAGAGCATTAGGATGACACCATACGATGCTCGATATGGCAGGAAGTGTCGGATACCACTATCTTGGGTCCAGGATGAGGACCCCAGGGCACTTGGGTCGGACTATATTTTGTATTCAGATGCTCAGATACGACTGATTAGGGATCAGATGGTGGAGGCACAAAGTAGGCAGGACACATACTCTGTTGCGAGGCATCAGAAGGTGGAGTTCCAGGTGGGTGACAGGGTGTTATTTAAGATGCGTCTGGTGCATGGTGTCTCGCGGGTGCGGAGACACAAGAAGCTCAACCCTCATTTTTTGGGACTATACCTGATCTTGGAGCGGATCGGTCCTTTGGCTTACAGGCTGGAGCTGCTTCCAGAGTTAGGGACTTTGCACGACATCTTTTATGTCTCTTTGCTTCAGAGAGCTCTCCTTCCGCCAGAGCAGTACTTTACCACTACAATAGTCCCAGTAGCACCTGATAGATCTGTCTGTTTAGAGCCAGTCCGGAAGGATGATAGGTCAATTCAAGTACCGCGGAAGAAGAAGGTTCCCTTGGTCAAGGTGTTATGGTCCAACCATGGACGTGAGGAGCACACCTGGGAGCCAATGGATCTAATGCGTGAGCGGTACCTGGAGCATTTTGCCTTAGGTACCTTTTAATTATGATTAAAGTTCTTAAAATTCTTGTGCATAGAAACCCAATAGACCCGAACTTGAATTTCGGGGACAAAATTATTTTTTTGTTTATTGGGATTTGTAACATCCCATTTCGTGCTAGACCCCCCGCACGCATTTTGAGTGAAGAGAATTGACTCAGGCTCAAGAAGCGTCGAGTGAGTGAGTGAACACGACGCCACTTGATGAATTTAACTTAGAAAATACTTTGGAAATTTTAGGCGTTGAGTGACCTCGACGCCATTCAAAAAGGCGTCAAGTGATCTTAACGAATTTAACTTAGAAAATACTCCGGATACTTTAGGCATCGAGTGATCTTGATGCCATTCGATGAAGCATCGAGTGAAGTCGACACCACTCAACACAGCGTTGAGTGGTCTCAACGTCACTCAATGATTTGAATTAGAAAGTTCTGTACTCAAAGCGGTGTTGAGTGGACTCAATACCACTCAACGCGATATTGAGTGGTCTCAACACCACTCAACGCTTTGACTTAGAATTGCAGGAATGCTGACGGTGTTGATTTTTGTCAACACCACACAACGCGTCGTTGAGTGGTGTCGACTCCACTCAATGTTTTTAACTTAAGATATTCAGGAGTGCTGAAGATGTTGAGTGGTGTCGACACCGCTCAACGTAGCATTGAGTGATGTCAACACAATCAACGCTTATGGACTCGGAGATTTTTTCGGTCTGAAAAGCTGTGATGGCCGGTTCACATATATACGGGCTGAACTGGGTTCAGGATAAAACGGTGATGGGACATTTGAAATCTAATCTCTACAATAAATATATTGATCATTTCAAGAAGATATATTCTTTAAACAATAATTGACAGTACAATATAATGCTGACATGTGTCTGAATGGAGGAATCATGCTCAATGATGGCCGACAATGCCCAGCCACTCCCCTTAATTCAAAGCCTTTAAACCAGCAAACCTCACCTCCATTCCACCCCACCATCACATTCAGTGAGCCCTAAGGTGAAGAAACAGACAGCTGGAGTAAAGGACTAACCGGAGAAATCGGGAAAAGAGCTAGATCACCGGAGCAAAGGTCGACCATGGCGCACCACCACCAAACCCATCATCAACCTCATCTAAGGGTCCGTTTCTCCTCCCATCCCTCTGTGCTAGCTGTTTAGCTCTTTTAGGAGAGATATTGGGCTCAAATGAGCCTGATGCCATATTAGAGGGAACATTTCGAGCATTTCTTCTTGCTCGAGTTCGCCGGAGGAGACACCTCTAGCGGCCATGTCGCCGGGAAACGCTAGCCACCACCTTAATGGAGGTGGTGGCCACAATCTCTGGTGGCGGAGGCGGCCGGAAGGCCTGGAAATGTATGATCTAGCTGTTCCAAGTCGGGGCAATCTGGACCGTTGGCTCGTTGTAGAAGATGACCTGATGCCCTTGATATTTTATGAAAAAAATCAAAAGTGTATTTCTGTCCCAGTTTATACAGTCACCTGGTATGGATTATTTAGGCCTCTTAAGGTCATTGTCAGAAATGATGCTCAACATGAAAAAGGTAGATCTAGTCCTACATTTAATTTGACACTCTAAACTTGAAATTTGGAGCACTGAAGCTCCCTGTAGGGCCATTCTACTAAGGTTGGTCCTGGGCTAGGGCTGATTTTTAAATGGCTGCCCAAGCCAAACCCTAAGTCCACATGTCATGAAATTTTGGACATGTATTTGTTTATGCTGGACTTAGGTCTTGTCCAAAAATCAGAATTTTTGGGATTATTTTTCTATAGTTTTTATTGAAATATCATTTATTAAATAAATGGAATGTAGGAAGATTCCCTCTTCCAAATGCCTCCAAATTTGGGTAGCATGTCCATTGGGACATTATACGACCATGATAAAAGTTTCAGGCTATTTCGATCTCTGTATGTTGGGAAATCCAACATTCATGCTGGAGGTAGATTTGTAAATAGTGTGTCAAAAAGTAAAAATGGGAAGTTAGCCCATTTGGCCCAATGAATGTCCATAAGATTTTAGACAGAGGCTTATAGGGATGAATTACTCCTCCCATAGAAATAATCGGATTTTTGGGAACAAAAATCCAATTATTTTGAATTAATGGAAAATACGCTATTTTAGAAATAAAAATGAGATATAAGTCTACTGACCTTGTAAAATTCTAAAATTTTGATGCGTGGCCTAATAGGACATTTTACATCTCTGGAAAGGTTATAGGTCTATTTGAGGAATATATCTTATGTATATAGTAGATTTATAATTTTACCCTTTTGGAAATTAATTTAAAGGTAACGAAAAATACTACTGAAAATTAAGCAAAAATTTAGAGCGTCCTATTCTTGCGATTAAAATGCAAAATAATTATTTGAGAAATTTTTTGGATGATTATATATGATCAAAATCCTAGTAGTGGCATTTTGGAAATAATGTCCATATGAAATTATGTTAGGCCAAATCACTGACTAAGATCATGAATTCCTTTCCTGATTATTATTATATCATTTTTGATCACCAGTAATTTTCGAGGAATTTTTGGTTGTATATTTTAAGTAATTCATTTGGAAAATGGATTATTAATGGATTTAATCTTAAATATAAAATATATGGAAATTCAAATTGGAAAATCATGGTTTTTGATGAACAGACATTTTTAAACTAGATTAACCTCTGATAATTTATTTAGACATAACAAATTATGGTCCAAAATAATTAGAAAGATGATGAAATTATGAATGGTTAATACTATGTGTATGACAAACCCATGAAAAATAGTTAGGGGTATTTGGCACAAGGAATTGGCAGTCATCTAATATGGGTTAACATTAGATCATGGGTTGCACTTAGCAAAAGTAACACATAACACTAGGACCCATATGGGATATGATAGGTGGTTTTATTGGGATACTTATTGGGAAGTTGAAACCCTGGTTGTTGTCAAGTGGGTCACTACATAGTACCGAGTGTTATAGTGCAAAGCCCAAGAAAAGTAATTAGAATGGAGACTGGCAGAAGACCGTCATTCTCTCAATAATAACTTAAGTCATTAGGTTCACTCAAGAGCAACATTGAGAGTTGGGTATTAATAATGTGTAAACACTAATAAAAGTAAGTATCCTTGAGAAAGGGAGCTTTGGGTTTCAGCCCATCGTAGTTCCTAGGTCCTTTGAGAGAACTTCACCGGGTATGACCTGGGTAGTGCAAGGACTAACCATAAGTTGATATGCCTAATAAGCATTAGATTAGATTAGTCTAATAGTTTAAGGGAACAATGTTACAATCTCACCCATATGCGGTTGGAGGATACATGACAGGTTTTTTCCTATGAGCTGAAGGCTCAGATGTTTGGATACAAGATGGGTTTTGTCCCGTGAGCTGGAGGCTTGGATGTTTGGATATAGGACGTGTTTTGTCATGCGAGCTGGAGCCCCAGATATTTGGATACATGACGATTATTATACTGTGAGCTGGAGGCTCGGATGTTTGGATACAGGACGGGTTTTATCATGTGAGCTGGAAGCTCGGGTTCTAAATAAATTGCATGTGCATAGAACATATTAGTGGCAGGTCATGTGGTACTGGGCCAATCATCACACCGACGGCAGTAAGGTGACTCAGGTGAGGTATGAGGGTTTGAGGGGCCAGTAGGTTATTTATACTGCAGTATGGAGGACAATCCCCGAAAATACACACCCGACCTAAAAGTCTGGTGGATTAGCCAGATGTTTAGTATGTGGTAACTCTGGTGGGTTCTTCAGAGGCATATGGAAGGTCTAGGCCTGGTAGTGAGTATACCCGCCTATGAGTTGAGATGCCCGCTCCACAAACTGCCATAGCCACAATAGTAGTACCTGAGAGTTAAGATAACTCAAAAAAGTGGGAACTAAAGGTCTGTGATCACAGAGTCATGTGGGTGAGTTGCACTTATATGATTCATAACACGCATGCCATGCCATACATATATACTTAGGACAGACGCACAGTAGATCCTTATCATATAAATTAGTATGGGCTCTTTTATATGATAAGTTTCATTTGTGAAACCTTAACTTATAGGTTTTATGGGCATTCATATAAGTTAAGTTACTTCTGTGATGTTAGTGTAGTAGTAGCAAGTTTACTTTTCTGCTCAGTACTTTACTTTGCTTACCGCACTTCTTTTTTGTACATCTTTTACATACTCTACTTTTACCTTATAGAACTGCTAGTTATTCTATAATCGATAGTGGGGCACAAAGAATGAATATTTCCATTTTCTGAGTGGAGTTCGATGAACTCATCCCTATTCGTCAAACTCACTTCGACGAACTTATCAGAATTCGTCGACCCCAGTTCAGATTAACAAAAACTTTAATTACACCAAAACATTTAATCAATCAAAAGAATTTGTTAACCCATTTACCCAATGGATAATTCTACCTAGGAAATTTCACCCCTAGGATATTAAAACCAACCTGAATGTTCCTAAATTTCTAATTTTAAATTTATAAAAAAATCATGGATCTAAGGTTACCTGGGTCAAGAACACCTAATTTTAATTTTCATGTGAAAGGCTATCCTACCATAGAGGAACATTGGTACCTGAATAGTGGATGCTCAAAGCACATGACAGGCATCACGAATAATTTAACAAACTACAAGTCCAAGCTTGGTCCAAAGGTGATTTTTGGTGACTCCAACTGTGGCTAGACTGAAGGCTATGGGATTGCCAAGATTGGAGCTATCACTTTCAGGAAAGTAGTATATGTGAGTGGTCTAAAACATAATCTGATATTCATAAGTCAATTATGTGATGAAGGTTATCATGTATATTTTAACCATTCTTCTTGCATTATATCTTATGTAGATAATAAAACTGTCTTAACTGGTCTTAGGCAAGGAAATATCTATGTAGTAAACTTCAAATCTGCTAGGTCAGAAATTTTCTTATTTAATCAAATCAATTACAATAATGAATTATGACATAAAAGATTAGGATACGTTAATCTTAAAAATATTGCTAAACTCTCTAGGGACAACCTTGTTAGAGGATTGCCTTCTCGCCCCTACAAGAAGGAAAGCCTTTGCAGGGCTTGTCAATTAGGCAAACAAACCAAAATAGCTTTAAATCTATTAATAAGATTGATTCACCCAGGATTCTGTACCTGCTACATATGGATATATTTGGACCCATTGTTGTACAGAGCTTGGGAGAGAAATCTTATACCTTAGTTATTGTAGATGACTTCTCTAGGTTCACTTGGGTGTTCTTCTAGAGAAACAAGTCAGATAACTTTAAAGATCTTACAGACTTTCTTAAGAGCATAAAGACTGAGTACTCTACTACAGTTGTATTGAACAGAAGTAATCATGGTACTGAGTTTAAATCTCTTCCTATGCAAGAATTCTGTGAGATGTAAGGTATCTGGCTTGCTTCTATGCTCCTATAACTCCTCAACAAAATGGGGTAGCAGAAAGGAAAA
Organism: Platanthera guangdongensis; assembly: GCA_039583875.1. NCBI lineage: Eukaryota > Viridiplantae > Streptophyta > Magnoliopsida > Asparagales > Orchidaceae > Platanthera > Platanthera guangdongensis. Next base: position 87,949,175 of record CM077157.1, read on the forward strand.
AATAGAACCCTCATTGAAGATGCAGGTACATTGCTTGTAGATGCTTACTTACCCCTATCCTTTTGGGCAGAGGCTGTAAGTACAACAAATTATGTCCTGAACATAAGTTTAATACATAAACTTAAGGGCAAGACTCCCTATGAACTACTCAAAGGGAAGCAACCTAAAATAGATTACTTTAGAATTTTTGGATGTAGATGTCATATTCACAATAATAACAAGAAACATCTTAGAATGTTTGAAGCCAAAGCTAAAGTGGGAATTTTTCTTGGATATTCCCAAGTCAGCAAGGCCTATAGGGTTTTTAATAAATCAACTTTAAAAATGAAAGAATCTATACATATAACCTTTGATGAAGCTAACATGTATTACAAGGAGAAGTATTCTTCTACCAAGGATTTATTACAGGTACCCCAACTATGTGGGAAATTGGATAATTTAAACCTCACCAATGAGGTTGCATCATATCTCTCTCCACATATTGAAGAAGATAGTGAAGAAGATTTAAATGAAATGATTGTTGAACCTCCAACAGCAAACATAATTCCACAAGAGGAATTAATTCCAAATGTTATTGATGAACCAACTCCTCCTACTAATCTTGTCACACTTAGAGATCACCATATATCTCAAGTGATTGGAGACATATCAGGTTGGTGTGCAAACAAGGCATCAACTCAACCAAGACTTGATGCATGCTTGCATCATTTCTCAACTTGAGCCCCAATTCATAACAGATGCAGAGCAAGATCCACACTGGATTTTTGCAATACGAGAGGAGCTTAATCAATTTGAGAGGTGCAGAGTTTGAGATTTAGTTCCAAGACCCAAAGACTACCCAGTCATTGGAACTAAATGGGTATTTAGAAATAAATTGGATGCACAAGGAGCCATCATCAGAAACAAAGCAAGGTTGGTAGCACAAGGATATAGACAGGAAGAAGGAATTGACTATGATTAAACCTTTACCCCTATTACAAGACTAGAAGCTATCAGGATATTTCCTGCTTATGTAGCCAACAAGAAGTTCAAGGTATATCAAATGGATGTCAAGAGTGCCTTCTTAAATGGTGAACTCAAAGAGGAAGTATATGTTGTAACACCCTGAAACTCAAAAGAGGGACGGGCGGCATTTTATGCCAAGTTTGGGACTTGGTAGGAGTTACACGGTCTGGGCACGGGCATGTACTAGGGCCGTGTCGTGCTTGGGTTTGACAATCTGGCAATGTGGTCGACGAAAATGCAGTCGATGATTGTCGAGACAGCGAACACAGCCTGATACACGGTCTTGTACCAGACCGTGTCCTGCTTGGGTAGTTAGCCGTATTGTGTCTAAGGAGGAACACGGCCTGGAGCCCAGGCGTGTTCGGGTTGACATGGGCGTGCCAAATTGGACACGGGCGTGTCGAGTACCCGTGTTCTCTTAGGGTTGGTTTTGGTACTGTGTCGATGGAGGAACACACCCAACAACTTGGGTATGTACTAAATGACACAGGCGTGTCAGGTGTGATACGAGCATGTCAAGAGCCCATGTCCTGGTCTGGACGCGATAGTTTTGACGTCGATTGAGGCGCACATCCTTGGACACGGCCGTATCACAAGCCGTGTTCGGACCAGAATCTAATTTTAAGTGCAAATATTGGTCGTCTATTTCCTTGTTTTGGGATCTAAGGGATCAGGTTGGTCCATGTTAGGTTAAGGCCGAGAATAAGGTTATAAACCCTCATTCGTTTTGAGATTTCTCTTTATAATATCTCTAGAGAGAGGGGGGAGCAAGAGAGAAGGAGGAGGAGAGATCTGGTCACCGGAGGAGCTTTGGAGCCCCAAATCGCAAGCCGAGTTCAGATCTATGGAGGCGAGGTCGTTGCAGTGCTTTTCATCTGTCTCGATCTTCATGGCGCAGAAGAGAAACACAAGGGTAACAATTCTCATCTTAGACATGTGAAGTCCTCTTTCCTTTTGCATAGGAAGCCCGCTCTCGCGAGTATGCAGTGAGTGTGAGGTGTTCTTTCGGGTAGACATGAATAGTCCCCGTTGTTTTGTATGTAGAGTTCGCAATCGAGAAAAGGATATAGATATGGTGTGTGAAGACTACCCGGACAAGTTGGTCTGGTTCGGTGATGTTGCATTGCATGAATGGCCGGAGAAGACTCCACCCCGATGGTTATTTTTTGGGTTTTCTATGCTGTAGATTGCAACAGGAAACCTTGGGTACTAACTCCAAGGTGCACCCGAAAAACTAGGCAGAAGCGTGATACTGCCATCTTGGTGGCCTGGGAGCCAACTTGCGCATAACTGGGTTATGTAAAGTGTGTGATTGTATTGGGACTCGGGGAAGCTCGACCCATGTAGACGGCTTAAATTGACGTTGCAGTGTGAGCAATGGGTTAGGCGGAACCGTACCCGCTCTTTTTCCTTCGGTTAGAGAGACCTAAGGTATATGGTACTCGCCGTTGGCATAGATGGAGGGTTTTGGGCTGAGGCCGGAAAGACCATAATGCTCACGAGAATTGTCATCCAAGGGGTGGTGGTGAGACCGCGGATTTTGACCGGGTTCACCGAGAATGTGCCCTGAGAGCATGGGATGCATGGTCGTACGAACCTATGCCCGTGATGATGTGTAATTTCACTATTGTTAAGCTATGCTAATAAAGTGCAGGGAACGAGCACGGCCGCCCCGATTTTAGGGGCGGGGTCATTATAATTTGGTCAGCTTTAGCTGACTGTTGCTTTTTTCCACCACTTTGGTGGATTGTTGCTTGTAGCTGCTGCGGAGCCTAGTCGTAAATAGCGGGCAAAAGCCCATGTTGCTGAGCCGGCCCTCAAAGGTCTATATATGAATGTTTACTTTTATTCTCATGTGTTGCCGGCCTGCGTGCCGAGATTTGGAAGACACTTTTATTTGAGTAAACTCTTATAAGGCCATAAGGACAAGTACTGGTGTATTTGTACGTTCATTCCTTTTGGGTTATTATAGTGGACATTGATGCTGTGGCTGGGTTCTTAATTTGCAACTTTTATATTGCTTCCACTAGAATGTACTCTGTGTCGGACGTTGGTTATTGGAAGGGTGTTTCATTGCATAACCCTTCGGTTTCCTGTGGTATATGGACC